>SMLS01066195.1:0-29860 GCA_004785975.1 Popillia japonica | reverse complement strand
TGCGCACGCATTGTTATCATCTTCGATTGGGGTGGAGGCTAAGACGGCCGATGAAGACTTTAATTCTGCACTAGCTAGCTTACGCTTTTTAGCTGCTCCTTTGATTAAATTGATATTAGAAGTCTTCTTACAAAGGTTCTCAGGGGAAGTCAAAATACAAGCAACTTGTTTTCGCTTCACTGTCGAACTATGTAGTTTTGGGATTGGATTCGACTCTTCAAGAAGCTTTGTAGGGGTTGATGTTTGTCTGGAAGTTGATGGTTTCTGTGGTGACAGAGGCGTAGTGGCAGCACTTTCAAGAGGAACATTTGGAGAACCTACTTCGATTGAATCAGATATGGCAAAGAAATGGCCTGGAATAGCATTAGGATTGAGTGGGAATATTCCACAAGCTTTGAAACCTGATGTGGCATTTCCTACAGTTGCAGCTTTTCCCCACGCTAGCCCTATTAATGACCCAACCTGTAGTCTTGTGATAGTTCTATTTTTATTTCTTAACATCCATGCATTTGATTCCTGATTGTAATAGGTTTTCAAAGGTTTGAAGAAACTGCGATCTAGAGGTTGAAGGGCTTGTGTTGTATGACTCGGCAAGCATACAATTATGACATCATTTTCATTGGCGTCTGTAGGCTTCATTTTTAGATATTTCCCCTTTATTTACTTTTTCAATAGCCTGAATTAAATTTTATTCAGTCCATTGTCCTCTGACTACAGTATGCTTCCTCACGTATTTTCTAGGCATTCTATCAACAATAAAAATATTAAAGAAAATACCCTACATTATACTTTTGCAAAGACTGGCATCTCTCCTCATTTTGTGGGAGAGATGCCATATAGATATAAAATACATAGGTATTAATTTAGATGGCAAAATGTAATTGAAATAAGTTAATAACAAACAAAATAACATATTAAAAGCAATTCTTACCTTACGGTGGCTAGGTTTTACATTTAACATTCATTGAAATCGCAGTGACTGAAAATTTTCGTCGATAATATCAGGCGATGAAATAATCTTTCCGTCATACACACACCACACTCGAGCGTAGACGAACAAATCCTGGCGTGTTACATAGGTAGCGTCTATGAATAAGTCAACATAGTGAGAAATATAGACCTCTCTTTCTCAAACACTGAATTACCGAAGGTATGGCGTCTCACCTCATATCGCGTCTCTCCCACTTTTACCCTAATTGTTATTAACTACCTTGAAAAAGGCAAAACTTTCAACGACAAGTATTATGCGAACTTATTGCGACGTTTAGGCGAAGAAATCAAGCAAAAATGGTCGCATTTGGCTAAGAAGAAAGTGTAGTTTCATCAAAACAATGTGCCAGCTCATAAATCCGTTATTGCAATGGCCAAAATTAATGAATTAAAGTTTGAATTGCTACCTCATCCACGCTATTTCCCAGATTCAGACCCTTCAGATAATTTCCTGTTGGCTAGTGAATATGGCCTAGCAAGGAGGTGAGACGTTATAAGAAGTATTGCCATGAAACAGTCATTGGCACATTATGTACTTTCTGGCGCACCGCCTTGCTGGAACGACACATCTCTCACATAAGTATACCGCCTCAACTCACTGAAACAGCCCGTTCATTTTTTTTCAAAAATCCATGGACCAACTATTCCCACTCGCGTTATTGCACACAACACAGTAATACGTTCTGAATTAAGAGGGCGCTGATGAAGTTGTCTGAGGTTATGAGAGCTACAATAGCGCAGATTCTGTTTGTTTGCAGATTCCGAAAGATGGAAGTGAATCTCATCACTCATCACTGAAGAACATAAGAATGTCGTTAGGCATTGCGAGAAGCGCTTCACATATATTTTATAACTTTACTATCTCTATTTTCGACTGTGTCTACTCCCACCCGCCTCTGAGCAACCGTCGCTTTAGGGAGCCAAATTTGCCAACTCTCTACTCTATGTATATATGTATGTATATGTATATTAGAAACCATGACCAGCTCAATATCCGAATCCCTCGTAATGGATACATTGAATTTGATTCTGATATAATTAGCGATTTTAAATGCAAGTTAGATTTTATTTCCAAACTTCGCTCTATGTCGTTGACATTATCCCCATATCATTAGATTAGATTAGATTAGGCGTGGCCCTACGGGCCTCTTTCACCGCGACCTTCCCGGTCTATTGTGATCACCAGTAATTTTAGAAGGCGCCCTCTAACTTTGCCCTCTTTATGAGGCTTAACGTCCTTGAGAACGGCTCCTGTGTGTAGCTTAGTGCTGTGGGATACACTGTGCCCAAAATAAGGAAACTTGTCCTTGCCAGGCCTTCGCATTGGCACAGCACATGGACTGGAGTTTCCTCCTCCTCCTTGCAGAATCTGCACAGGGCATTTTCCGCTAGGCCTATGTTGTACATATGCCTATTCGGTCTGCAGTGACCTGTCAACAGGCCTACTAACATTTCGACGGTTTTCTTGTCTTTATCTAGTAGGTCTCTAGTGAATTCAGGCTTCCGTTCTTTTAGGAACTCTTTTGCCTGTCTTTGACCAGGTGATTTTCGCCATCAATCCCTGGACCTACTGTGAATCCATTCGTTGATGGATTTTCTGATTTGGTAGTGCCGAAGGATGGGGCGGGCCCGACGAATTGCCTCGATGAACCTTGTCTGGCCAGGTCGTCTGCCGCCTCATTACTCTTCACACCCTCGTGGCTGGGAACCCAGGCCAAAATTAGTTTCCTTTGGACATTAACGCAGTCCCAAACCAGTTTGGAGTCAACACTTGATGAACTGATCGCTTTAAGTGTTGCTTGGCTGTCCACTTCTCTGAAGCAATGGTGGATTGCTGCTACCTCAGCTTGAAAGACCGTTGTGTCCTTGCTGAAGCTTATCGAGAGAGCCTTCCTGGGCTTTCCTCCATATATGCCGGCTCCTACGCCATGTTCGGTTTTGGAGCCGTCTGTATACCAGTTCGAGTCCGCTCTTATCGGAGAGCCTTTCTCCCAGTCCTTCTTGTCTGGTATTATAACCTCCCTCCATACCATATGAAGACTCTACTTTGGTTTTTCTGCATAGCTTTTGTTTCTAGGGATTACTTTAGTCACTTCTCAAACACGTAAACTAAAAGACTTTTATTGGAAAATTATAGGTACTGCTCATAGCGGTTAGACCTAGTCCATTGCAAACCACTGCTGTCTATTTATGCGTGTGTCCGCAATAAATAATTATAGAAAATACAACCATTTCGTGGAATTGATGGCTCTGGATTACTAAAAGTGTTCTTTGCACCAAATGAAAAAAAGCAGTAAGATTTGGTGGAGAATTTTGTGTAACGAATGCGGACAAATGGTTTATGTAATTATTTCTTCTAATCTTTATTCACTATATTCTTGTATACATAAAGAGTGCGCACGTTCGATCTGTTGATAGAATATTGAATGTGTTAGAGCAGGCATAGGATTTTAATATGTTAGATAAAGAGATACAATGAATGCATTCGTCCAAGCGAGCAGTACCGATATACGTGTCCTGTGTTAACTAAGAGACGTCTCTTCGCCGTTCTTTTTCATCTATAGTGACTTTCAATTAATTCGTAAGGAGTAGAATAGAAGGAAATAATAAGGAATAAACACAACCATAATTCTAAACTCATTCTTGTATCAGAATCATAGACCTAAGCTTTTCCAGCAGATTGGCTGTATTGTTTACCTTATCTATTTTTGAAACAAGTTTTTAATTTACTAATTAAGCTGTTTTACATAGTTAAGTAGAATTTCTTCTTGGCATGCGTTTAGAAAACGCTTTCGGAATGTAATTGTGTATCAGTAAATGCCATACTTATCTCTGATGGTACAACGTAGTTTCATAATTTTTTTCACTACACAATTAATCCTTCAGCAGTGTCTAATTTCACCCCAGACCGTTGATATTTTAGTTGTAATCTATCTCGCACACATACCCCCAAATGTAGCCCTCAGAACAACCATCACGCATTATCCAGACGTTAGAAACAGTCTGGCCTTTCACATCGTTACTGGACATTCTTAATTTCTTTTCGGGGTTTCCAGACTGATTGTTTCCACTGTTTATTTAATTACGGAACCACCCCACGTCTGGTCAACAAGAAGAATTAAGATTAATGAGTCGCCAACATGATTAGGTGTAAATAGAGGGTACGCAACCACACGGAACCGCAGTCGTTATTACTAAACTTCGGTTTTGTCGAAAGAGACTGGCTTTCGTCGTCACAACATCACTACTTATTACGTTATCAGGAGTTAATTTTAATTTTCTATTTTTAATAATATCAAAGTAGCTTCCTAACCGATTAAACTCCGTATATGTTCTCTTCGTACTATCGCCAAGTTAATAGTCATTTTCACAGAATGTCGTCGGTAACTCGTAACGTTCTCGATTACAATGAGCAGAGAAAGATAATAATAAACTTGGTATTTCTTTTATGTTTAAGGGCAATAACACCATTGCTATCGCATAATAACAGTATATCTCGCATTCAAAACCAGTGATAAGACCCCAGTATTCACTTATATACGACCATTTACTGTTACGAAATACCGTTATGATTATATAATTTTTGTAGTTGTGAAATAAGTTTACAGGTAAATGCAGGCGTAGCATTATAATTATTAGTGGGTTAGTGTATCAACTGCTGCTCTTGCTTCTGCGATTTGATTACAATAAAATTATTATTACTGTTTTATGAATATAGTGCAGACCCAGTAAGTAATAATTATTACGGAACATAATTGGGTATTATGTCCGTCTAAGAAGCTTGTGTTTATACTAATTATAGCTTTCATTATGTTCGTATTTTTGTTTCGTTTACATTACCTACCTTAATTTTATTTCTAATCAGAAACATTTTCTGGGTAAAGATGTTTACTTTATTTTAAATACTATATGTATTTAAATACTTGAATTCATTGTAATCCGTCATGTTATAGCATCCATTTGTTGATATTTTGAAATCTGACGATTCATATAAAAATGTTAGACATGGATTACATTTAATTCACATGTTAGGAAAAAAGAAAACTGATTATTTTAATACACGAATTACTAATTTACAATCGATATGCAACGTAGAACTTGGTAAAAGGTGAATCCTTTACTTTTGTTACAATAATTGGTTTTCTTCTTCAAAGCAAGCATCACTACAGTACACTTACAATTAGCCTTGAAATGATATTCAATGAATGAACAATAACCTGTAGATGTGTTTAAACAAATGTAACAGAGTAATAGCAAGCTTAGTTTATTAGTACATTTAGTTCTAATTGGTGAATATATCTGCCAGTGGGTTTATTAACAGATCTGATATTTCTTTTGTTAACTTATTTTCTGGTTTGGATGTGAAAATAATTTTATCGTTTTAGTAAAATAGCAATGAAAGCAAGAAAATCGCTATATCTTTAAACCAATACCTCAGAAATAAAACAAGCAATGGTTTACAACTAGCTTATATTTCATTGTACATGTTTTAATTGTAAGGTTATTACAAAAGAAATAGACAGTTTGCATAGGTTATAGAAGATTTATTTTTGAAAAGTTAAGATTATTACTTACATGATTATAAAGAAGAATTTATTAAGTTTCTATTTAAATTTTTTACAAGTGTTCAATGTGTGCACCATTGGTAACACGACAGATTTCAACACGGTAGTCGAATTCTTGCCACACGCTATTTAAGCATGTGACGGTCAACTGTAGCAAGAGCATTTCTGATACGTTGTTTAAGTTCGTCGATATCGACAGGAAGCGGTGGTATGAAAACTTTGTCTTTTACATGGCCACATAAGAAATAGTCGCAGGGCGTTAAATCTGGACTACGAGGTGGCCACGGCTTAAGCACAACGATTTCCTCACTTGCACGGCCGATCCATTGTCTAGGAAGATGTTCATCCAGATATTCTCTGACCCGTAAGTGCCAGTGAGGCGGAGCTCCATCTTGTACAAAAACGATGACGAATGACGCTGCATAACAGTAACAGAGTTTGTTTTGGCTAATTCAAGAACACAACTAGCTTTCTCCACTTTAATAGCGGCCATTTTGCTAGACTGGTCGTTCTTAGTTGTTGTAACAGCAGTACCAACCTAACAGTTATACCAACATAAACTTTAAGAAATTCCCTATAAACCTATATCACTTACTATATTCAAATACACCAGTCTGATTTTTTAGAGGCTATTGAAAGTGTCTATTTCTTTTGTAATAACCCTGTACTGTGATACTACATAAGTACAGCAATCGCCAGATACGATGGCGAGCAGTGGGGATGCGCCGTAGTCGTTTTTAAAAAGAGGCACGCCCACCTAAACGCACGTGACGTTGCGCGGCCCATGGTTTCTCACAAATTTAATAAAACCTTCCCACTATTTCTAATGCTGCGCGAACTTACTCCCACCGCTCGCCATCGTATTTGGCGCGTGCTGTATGTAACCTATATAATTATCGTAAACTTACTAAAATTTTCACGTTTTTAGATGAAAATATTATACAACAAAGAATATCTTCTACACTTCTTGCACTGCACTTAACACAATGTGTATTTTAGAGAAATGAATTAAAGTTTATCAGTCCGCGTCCAGTGCATTGTCTCTGCAAGCCATAAATCTCCGAGGGAACAGGAGTTTGGGCAGTTCTTGCACAAAAGGAGAAGCTCCATGCTCGCCAGGTTAGTCTTGGTTGGGGCGACTCCTGTTCTGAGACGATTGAGAGTCTTCCTAGTCCAGTCCAGTCCAACTGAGAACCTGGCTCTTGATTTATGGGGTAGGTATCCGGTAGGTCCATTGTTACTGAGCTCAGAAATTTATTGCGTGATTTGAGTCGCCTCATTGGCTCTGGTGCTTCGAAACCGAGATATCGGCTGTCGAGGGTTTGCCAAAACCTTCCAATGTCCTCAATTATGCTAGTCGCCGGGTTGCGGAAGTTTCTCACTCAACCGCTTTGTAGAGTTGTGGGATGGCCCTCATGCAGCCAGTCGTAAGTCTACACGTCTCATTGAGGGCGAACCTCTTTAGTGTGCGTTGATCTGCTCTACACTGGGCAGGTGTACTCTGCCGTGGAGAAGTACAATGCTTCAGCGGTGGATCGTATTACGCGTGGGTTGGCGGCCCATTTACTGCCCGTTACTTTCTTCAAGAGTTGATTCTTTGTTGATATTTTTTGCTGAGTTTCCTGATAATGGAGCTTATAGGTTAGGAAGCGATCCAGTATCACTTCGAGGTATTTCAACTAATAAGTTTTTCTAGTAAATTTTCACGATTGGATCCAAATATCCATTCCAAATACAAAAAAAAACCCAAGCAGGTGTATTAATATTACTGCAAAATACTAACAATCTTTTATCTTCTGGGTATCGAAAAGCTTAAGCCTCTATTTTTGCATGTTTTGTTTTTACGGGAGCATTAATTAAAAGATAGATTAAATTCAAGTTTTCATAACCAAACCAGCCTGTGATAACGGTAGAATGACAACAAACATGTCAACAGGAATAAATGGAGTTTTCAAGATGCGATTTACGATTCTGGGCATAACTACCATGATCAGCTCGTGTAGGTATGTTCTGTTCATTCTGTGGCTGAGCTTTATCAAAAATGTAAAAATGCCGGTAGTGTCTTCAGTTGGAAGTATATAAACACAATCCGTGGACACCTATTAAGAATTATTCTTGTAGAATACATGCCAAACTACTAAATTTTCTTCGATTTTGTGTGAATTTTCGACAAGTTGGACCGATTATTGTCCACATTCGACTTCCTTCATCTTTTTTATATTTAGATGATTAGAGAATCAATGACCAACAACATTCTTCTTATATTTCCGATCAAATAAAGAAATTGCAGAATGGAATGTCGTTCCATTTACTTAATTTCTCTTGCAAAGATTTCTCGGATTGCAGCAAATACTTCAGCTTTGATCGGTTTCTCTATATTAGTGATTGGTTTTTTTATCTGTGGTGGGTCTTGACGATTAGGTCATAATATTAGATTTTTGGTATTACTTAACATTGCAATCTCTCTTAATAAAAACTATTTGGTTTTTTAAGCTTCAAGATCTATATCTTGATACATATCACGTGCGATCTGGTAAAGATCCTGTGAAATCAATGCCTAGAGTAGTCTGATGATCATTTCACATAATCCCAAGGTTAGCTTTTGTTCAACAACCCGCTCAAATGTAATTACGATTTTTGTAATTACAGATATTTATTTCAAAAATTATTAGTCCGCGGTACCACAATACGTTCCGTCTTTTGCAAAGTAATAATCCTTAAGGATCGTAAATAAGGTAAAATTCTATGGGAACTATGCCATTGAAAGTTAGTTCATTTCCTTCGTAGTATATTTCTACTTTGCAGGCATTACAATAATGAAATTTATCTCATCGTAAATTCGCATTACATCATACCACAGACAGCTAGATTCTATCCCACAAATGCGTGTGAACATGACAAATTAGAGTTTAAATCGGAATTGTAGTCAGTAGTAGAAATTGCAAATTACCTCGCATAGACACACGGATTTTTTAACCACCCGTTTCGTGAAGTACTAATTCAGACCATAAAATTTTCAATTATATAGCACGAAGTTTTATATGCCCGACCACGGTAGCGCTAGTGTAAAGGTTAATTAAATTCCGCGGTCTAAGGTAATTGTTTCACCCGAACCCAGATCATATCTAGATTGAAATTTCTTCGTAATTTTCTGCTGAATTAGATTCCGTGGGATTGTGTCTTATCTTATTCGCGTATTTCGTTAAAGTTTGCTAAAATGCATAACCGCATACGCCAAACAGCGATGTATAGATATCTGTGATTTTGTAAATTATCAAAGGATGCAGCCATATGAATCTCTATGCGTTTCGATAATATCACTGTATGTGTCTAGCAGTATGGAATTTAGTAGCTTCGTTGATCAATCAATACTGATTGTGAAGTTCGCTGAAGTTTGCGGTTTTATTCTTGTATTTATGTGTGGATATCTCGTGGATTATATGCGCATATATATTCACGTAATCTAGTAAATCCCAGACAAAAAGTAATATTCACACCATACTTACGGTAATGAATTTCGAATTCATATTTTCCCTGCTTGGGCATTAAAAAAAGAAAATATGAGAGCAAGAAATTGCTACATAGATACATTCTGTAATAAGAACTGCTATAACACGTATGTTTTGATGTACATACATATAGGTATGTACATCAAAATGTACATTTTACTCGCAACTGTCATTTGGATATTGCGGGATTCTAGTTCCCACTGCAGGTACTTAACATCATATTTTGATAGCTGATCAATTTGTGAAGTTCAAATCTTTGCTGCGGAAATTACCATATTCCTGGGCCAAGGCTGCACTGCTGCACATCGATGAATGTTTCTTCTCTTCAGATAAGTTCTGTCTTCTTTATGACAGTAAATATGTCGCGTCCTCAAGATAAAACTGTAAAACCTATTATATAGGGTGTCCCAGCAATAAAAGGAGTAGTAAATATGTAATGTCCGAACAGGATCACACCTAAATATACCACAATAACGAAGAAATGAAGAATTTACATATAAATTTATTAATTTTCTTAATAAATTTTTATATTAGAAAATTATATTATGGACATGACTGAATGTATGAGAGACACTAAAAAATCCAGTGGAAACAATTTATAATCGTATGAGCATATGTAAGTGCGTATTCATAAACCAACAGCTAAACTATTGATAAGGCGCTTCGGCAGCTGTAGTAGCTCAACTAACATCAATAACGCAGCTAGATGATCGATTGCTCTCTACAAAGCTGGCTAACTTTTTCTGTGGCACTGAAAGAGAACAAATGGTGCTGTTTTTCCAAACAATAGGAGTCATTGCGCTTAAGTTTGTATTTTATAATTGCTGATTCTAATAATTGTGGCCTTTTTACAGTAAATATCAAACTATTTTCTTATTTTTTATCTAGCGTTGTGAAAAATTAAACGAAAATTTATCTCGCAATTAATTTTAATAGCTGCTAGAAAAAAATCAGTTGATGATTTGACATTTATTATGGAGTATTGTTAGTAGTTACTTTTTAGTAACCTCGTATAGAGAGGAGCATTTTTCTTTTAATAAAAGTAAAATTGTGATACATGCCTGTATGCAATCTTTGTTCACTTTATAATTGCTACTTCGCTACGTATGAAACTGGCAAAGTGGGCATACAGCGCCGTCACTACTACAAAATATTTTGAACGCTCTGTTGAAGTAAGATTTGTAGCAAGTGAACAAATTACAAGCTAGTTATAACCGCAAGTTGGTTATAGTATATTCATTTGACTGACATCTATTCTCACTATGACGGCGCCCACAGGGTCACTAAATTCGTGGCAATACGTTTAACAACACCAGAGATATGTAACCACCAGACATGAGATAAGGAAATTCCATACCAAGATACTGCGTTCCATTTCCTAGACCAGCTAGGATTCTGTAGACAGTTTTAATAGCTAGATGTAGGAAAACTGTTGTGAAATATTGACAATTGGACAGATTCTTTTTGCGACAGCACATGAGGAGTATAAATTTCATTGGATTTGAGCACCTTACAAATCTACCCAAATAGAATATTTAAACTCGTTTTAGATAAACACAAAAAATTCCTAGAATAGGCGTTCATGGTCTATTGTTGGAATCACCCTACTAACGAGAGTGCAATAAAACAAAATCAAGCATTGGCTGACGATCATCAATACAAATATGGAGCGAGAAGTACGGTGAAATCAGGTCGTGCATGCCAAACTTCGCTGATGAGGTTTTTTGCTTAAAACCGAAATCACGTGATCCGAAGGCAATGCTTGATCTTGTTTCATTGTACTATCGTTAGCAGGGTGATTCCAAAAATAGACCATGAGCACCTATTATAGGCATTTTGTATATTCATTATTTTTTTGGCGACGTTGTATTGCGTTTTAGATATCTGTAAACGATTCCTGAGAAAATTGTTTGCACTGACAAGTACTCTAAACTAACTTGCCAACTTAGTAACGACAAATTGTTCGTACATAACATTTTAACCATTGATGTTGAATAGATGGGGTCTGAAGGAGTTTGTACTGGCTCCTTGTCTGATTTAGGCTTGAATGCCACTTCTACTTTCTTTGATTTTGCCAAAAATCAAGCCAAATAGTTCTAGAAGAATGCTAAGTTAATCCTGATAGGTACTTTAAAGATTTTGACACATACACACAGTTTGTTTTAAATCTGAGGGGGATGCTAAGAGATAAATATTCTGTTGTGTTAGAGACAGAAAGATGTAACCCCTTCTCGGTGAACTATATGACCTTACCACTTGGTGCTTATGATGTTGGCCCAACATATGTACATTAACGTTTCGTGTAATCGATTTTGTGATATAATCTATTCAGCCTTAGCGAGCTTTTGTAAAGGCAATCTCATCCACCTACGAAATTCTCGCACCGTACGTACTTTTAAACTTAAACCATTAAAAAAATTGATACCGATCACGTTAACTCCCACATTATTACCAAAATTTATTTAAAAACGAGCACAAAAATTATTGTTAAATCGTTTCAATAAAGAAGAACAACACGGCCAAACTTCAAACAGCGCCAGATATTACAATCAATCTTGTAAAATCCATTACAGAACTGAAAAATCAACATAATTTTCTTTATTGCTGTTTGTGCTCGCATTGGGGGATAACATGTGCTAGCACGATTAGGTATTTCGTTCTCTTCTTTTATCCTTACTGCAGTCCGTCGTGATGGACACCATATATAGATAACAATAACGCCTCTGTACACACCGTGATCTTCAGTTATCGTTCTTTGAATGCATGTACTGGTAAATGAACCACCTCGTTGTGTGATGTAAATCCAATATAAATTTTTACCGTGAATAATAGAAACCAACCTTGCTTAGCCGCGTGTGTGGGTACGTGAAATTTATTCGTTTAATGTTATGCTGTATGGACCCGCACGGAGCTTGTCAGAACACCATTAAAACGTTAAATAAGCGCTGCCATTATTCAATGTTTCTTTTTGTCTGTTTCGTTAATAAATAATGTTTCGTTGGAAAACCGTTTTCCATAAAATTATGCTTTATTCAGTTATACTTTGATATATCGGTGTATGTATCGGTGTATGTATATGTATGTTCTTAGATTACACTCGGAAGAGAATCACTAAGTATGGTTTCTATTTTCTTGTAATTCTGCATAGGATAAGATGTTTAACTAGAGAATTTTGGAGCCTACGTATATATGTATGTATGTACTTGCGTTTTCTATCATTCTTACAGTCCTCTCGCTCTTCAAAATTCTAAAGTAAAATGTAAACATGTTTGCCTTTAATTAATTCCTTTCGAAATGATTCCTTTCAATCTTAAAATATAGACTTTTACGGTTGACGTTAAGCTTCTTATGCCAGAATACCGTTGTTCAGCTAAACGATCTAATGAGATTAGGATTAACTTATTATTCAACGTTCCGGCAACAACCTATTTTTACAATAATTCGTTTTAACACAAATAACGGATTTTTCACGGTGATTAAACTGAACGTGAATGCTTATTTTAATATTTGTTGAAGTCGATGAACGAATTAATTTTTGATGAGCGGGCATTAAATTTTAAATAAGCTATTTGACATCAGATTGTGAGCATTAGTTTTTTTTTATTTACGAAATAGTTATGGAGTGTACGATGCCGATGCAATATCGATGCCGAATCTTTATTAAGCAAACTGTGCATATGTAGCAAAATCTCAAAAACATTATCAACTTTAACTAAACGCTATTTAATATAATTTAATGAATAGAGGCAAAAGCATGTCCAAGATTCTCCATTCAATTATGGTAACGTTATTTCTACATACCACTAAGCTTCTAAATGCAGAAATACATTAATGATATATATCTTAAGCGGTCTATTTTATCAGCGTCAATCAGAAAAGAACCAGATAGCTCCGCGTATGCGTAAAATAGGGCTCCTATGACTTGAAGCCCCAGCACTGATAAAATTCTCTGCTCTCTTTATTCTCCACCCAATTAGTTATCGACATTACGCACATTTTACTAATTTTCAGAGGGACACGTGCCACATTTCCGTTCTCACGCTTTTTTTAGACATATACCGTGTGAACGCCTGCCAGCGGTCGGTACCTAACCTGTGTACACTATATTCTACTATAGAATTGTATTGGAAAAATATCCTGCTGAACCTCGCAATCAGTTCAGAACATTAATGGGTTTTGTAAGCAAATACTAGTTCAGAAAACTAACGCATAAAAAGTTTTGTTCTAAATATATGTTATTATGTTGTGTTATATAAGTTATTTGAGTTAATTAGATTCAGTGAATCAATTTGGGAGCTGTATGTAGGAACACTAAAAAGCAATCAGGTTAACTTAACATTAAAATGATCTCGAAAGTGGTTCGCCCAATCTGTAGCTAATATAAAAAAGAAAAAAGTGCAAGAAAATAGTGCAATGCCCGTTTAAATAACAAGCAATTGTATAATCAAATAAAGCAATTAATTCGTTCTCAAAAGTAACCTACATTACTCAGATATGTGTTTCTTAGAAATTCCATTATAATTACGTTTGAAAAAGAAAAAAAAAATAAGAATTTAACCAAAAATAAGTAAACCTGCAAAAAGGTATTTAGAAGTGTCTGTTCTACACGAGCAAATAAAAAGTTGCCAAAACGCAGTTATCAAAAGTCCCTGTAATAGACCCTCATAATATATGTAAGTAAGTAATTGCAGGAAAATTAGCTTGAGTGCTGTACAATACAAATTAGCAAAGCAAAAGCAAGTAAGCAGTAGAGATCAAGTAACACTTATATTCACAATGGTGCTAATGATACGAAATTGGCAGCTCTTCTGGCCCTCTGTTTAAGCTTGAATGAATTTCAATATTAAAATGATGTTTACTTTTAAGATATGTTTTCCATTTAAGGTCAATTCACACATTACACGATTAAAAATCAATTTATTCCAGAATTTTTATACAAATAATTAATTCTGGAATAAATTGAGTTTTTAATCGAATAGTCTTTGAATTAACACAAAACTGTTAAATATATCTGGAAAATAGATATGTAAGTACAAATAATAAAATCATAGTTCCTAAACCAATGAAGCTAGAAATTTGGTTTATGAGCCATTTTATACAATGTAAAACTCTATTCTGGAATTTTTAGGGAGGCTGAAATAAGCATAACGATATAAAAGCCATTCTTTAAGTATTCTTTGCTTATGTGATGTTATCTTTACGCATTTTATCAATTCGCAAAATAATTATTTTATTACATAATTATAATATTTAAGAAGAAATAAATTTAAAATCATGAAAAAGTGCGGAATAGAAGAAGAAAATAAAAAATAAAATATAAGAACAACTTTTTAACTTACGGTTAGTTGTGGAGTGAGTTGACGGAGGTGGAAAGTTGCTGTCAATCTACTCACATTTTGTAAATTTAGTATAGGATTTCCAAAATTATGATCTAACACTGACATATTTTAAACAAACTTTTCTCACGTTTTTCAAATGAAACTCCCTATATATTCTTTCACCACTTGTTGCAGATATTGATAAAGGAATCCTTTTTGTAATTACAACTGTATTCAACTTCTGAACTGTTTTCTAGAAACCATTCATTTTGCTACAATATTAATGTGAAGAGCAAAATAAATGATTTTTAGAAATCCGTCAAGAATTTGAATACACTAAAGTTTGGTTTGTCCATTTCTGCATTAAGTGATAAGAAAATATACGAAGAATAAACCCTGGGAATCCTGGACAAAATTTACAACACGTAAATAGGTTCACAGTAACTTTAGACATTTCTCAACATACTACATACCAAATTGTGGTTCAAAAAATTGCCCTTATATCTTTTTTTAGTTATTTTTCTAATTTGGAATTTTTTTATGATTTTTAACTTTTTTTTATATCAGAACCAATATAATTAATTATTGGAAATTGGTAAAGTACGTAAAGATAAACTAAAATATACAGAAACTGAAACACCTTGTCTCAATTTTAAAAAAAGATGTTTCATATTTATTGGGCCGCCTTGTATACGTACTTAAACATATTTTCTTAAGCCTGTTTGACATGACGTTAAATTTACGCAAAAATTAACGAGAAAATTGACGAATAATTTTTTTAACAAATTTACAAAACAATTTATGATTTTCTGTTCGCAACGTATTTAGTAGATTTTGAGGTTATTTCAATTTATTATTTACATAATTTTCTGTTTGCAATGTGTCAAATTATTTATTCGTAAATTTTCTCATTAATTTTGTGTCGTGTCAAACGGGCTTTAAATGAAGTTTAACAAATAGAACCTATAGATTGACACATAGACGAAATTTCTAACTTGATTGCTTTAAGAGTTATAAACTGGCAAGCGATTAGGCAACGAGCCTTTATAAAGAGGAAGGGTTGCGGTCATACTAGTTTACTGATTTTTTTGAGATGCGTCGATATCACAACCCGTCAGAAATTTTCAAAAAAAAAAATTGTAATTTTGTAAAATAAGTTGCATTAGCTTGCTCTCTAGTGTACTAGGGGGAGGGGGAAGGGCTTCTTTGCTTGAGTACAATTTTTGTAATTTTAATATTTTAATTACAATCTTTATTTTAATGTCAAATAACAATATAGTACGGCGCAGAATAACGGATAGAGCTACAGGTATATCCATTGATACAACATTATTTTAAACCTACCTAACTATATATGTAAGTACTGCCTTATGGTAGGGCAACTGAACAACACGAGGCTTTGAATAGTTTTGGCTTCACATAATCTTGGCAACAGCATAAGTGTGTTAGAATATGCGTACTACAGTTTTGAATTGTGAATTTTTTCAACAAGATCTAGTATCGGGAATCCATCTGGAACTACCAGCAATGAAAAATACTTACCACATAAGACACTACATTCACCCACGATACGAACTAATTGGTTGTGTGAAATAGTATGTGCGCAAAGACGTAACAAATTACTACATGCAATTCGATTACAATAAGTGTGTGTTGTGAACGCTAAGGCCATCTGATGGAATGTTGTTTACCAAAAGAACCCACTTAATCGTGATAACATAGTATACAACTATCATCGGTTATTAATTATTTTTCTTCGAGCGACGATAAGATAATGTCAAATAGGACACAATAAGAGACATTATTTATTCACCATTGCTTCTACATAATAAATCAATTCAATATAGCTTCTGCATCTCTTAACTTTATCTGTATCGGAATTGTTGTATTACTCCACTTTACTATAATAAAATTTAATTAATTGTGTAGTACAGTAGAGCCGAAGACACTAAGAGGGATCATGTTCAACTATGACCTTCAAGGTTCCTCTACACATATTTACTAATCTGATAATCGATAATTTAGCCTCCTAATTAATAGTTGAAGAATTTCAGATCACGAACTGTCTGTTGTCCAAGTGCCCGGCTTCGGCTTTGCACCCAGTATACAATGCACGCATTTTATCAAGGTACCGGTCACGAAGTGTACGTTGCACGTTTCACGACGTAATTCTTTAATAACCGTTTTATATGCATATAGTTTTTGGTCCCGGTGCAACTGTTGAAGGTACAAGATGCCTCCGGACTTGGTCTCTACGGAATCAACTCCGGTCTTGAACGTATAGCAGTAACGATTACTGGTCCATAGACGAAACGCCTCGACCATAAAATTGAGTTCGCCGACAATAGCTAGAAAATTTAAATTGAGTTATTAGAATATTGCGGCTAGATGATGTACTAGACGTTATTTAAGATATATTTTTAGTTGAGAGATTTCATGTAACTTGCTAGATAACTTACCGTCATTGTTTAGCGAAGTGTTGTGAGTTATATTTATGAATTATAACCATTCTTAAACATAAAGTATATGCGAATGCAGCGCCAATAAATATTACGTTGTCCAGTTTAAAAATAAAACAAAAAATTGCTATGGTAACAATGTGTTAACAACAATAATTTTACAATTTATCCAATTATAAAATTCCAGCACGATGAACTTTATGATCCGCTTTTTACAGCTTTTATTTATGTTGTGTAATTTCCTTTTAAGTCTAGTCTTACCCATTGCGACGCGGACCTAATTTACATCTGATATTTCATTCGAGTTTATTTTCCTGCTGTAGTAATATTTTTAAACTTTTTATTAACTCGCAGCCGTAAATTTTTACTGCCCCTCTCTCTCTCTTTACATTAGAAATGCAAGATTCGTTGGCTCGGTACGAATATAAAAAGAAGGGGCTACGAATTCATCTTATTTCTCCAAATAAATTGCACTGCCGCTAATTAAAACATTCTCTTGTTGTTTAACAAACTTGTATATGGAAGCATAAAATTATAGAATGTTTTGAGCAAGTTCAGTGAGGGAAAAAGAATTTGCATTATAACTTTTTAGTATTTTCCTGTGCTGCGCATAAAACCTCTTGAGAGGAGAATATTCTTTATAACTACTTTATTTGATTTCTATAAAAATCAATGGTAATCTCTTCAAGTATGTTTAAAGATAACAATATCGCTTCTGGAACAAATCTACAGGGTGCCTACTGAATAGCCTATGGAAATAAAAGAGGTTAAAGCTAATGGAATGGAAACCTAAACTTCAAAAAATGAATACTTTATGTCCACGCAGTAACGAGAAAATAATATGGGTCCATCTCGGTCCGGCCCTGTTGTTCAAGCGCAACACATAAATGGATGGGCAACACAGTTTTGTTGAGTCGTTCACAGGCATTCGTTGTCTTATGTGTACATTATGTGTACCTGGACATAATTTTAATCTACGAAAAAGCAGGATAAAATCTTTTACTGCACCCGTATTACTACAGTAAATCCAACGTCTATCAGACAGTGATTTTCCTCGACGGGGTTACCTGTTGTGACTGGTTTCGTCAAACAGAAACTCGTCTTCCAAATCTTCGATCCGTGATCCTGTCTCCCGATGAATACTGCTGCACAAAAAATTGAGTGCTGAATTACCATAATATTTATCACTGGGCCGATAAATACCCACAAGATATTCATCAGAGTTCATCCCAACATAGGACGTAAATAAATGTATGGGTCAGAATACTGGGCGATCATTTATTTGGGCCACATGTACTTCCCGAAAAATTAAATGCGGTAGATCATTTAAATTGTCTGCAAAATACGTTACCCGATTACTTGGATAACATACCACTACATGTACGACCGCAAATGTAGTTCATGCACGATGGGGCACCTCTACATGTTGCTCGACTGTATCGGAACATTTAAACCAGGCATTTGCACATTGGATAGGCCGAGAAGGAACAATTCTGCGGCTAGCACGATGTCCCGATTTGAATCTGTTGGACTTTTTTCTGTGAGGATACATGAAAAACTTTGTTTATGATCGTCGACGGGAAATTGTAGACGTCGAGGCTCTTTGAGACTATGTTGTCACAGCGGCCCAGCTTATGATAAGTTTTGCCGTCGCACAGAAGCGTGTATCCGGAGCTCGTGGTAGTAATTGCGGACATTACTCCTCTTAGTTTTGGTCCTGTTTCTCATCAAACAGTCCTCTTCAAGACTACCACGAAGTATTTGAAAAGATAAAACTAACTAGGAACGCGATCTCAAATAGTAAATGATTAATTACCAGATCATTAGGTAATAATACGTCGTTGTACTTAATTATTGAAAGTTTCTGTAATGAGAGAAACAACAACACCTGTTTCCTACGAAAAAAAAACAAGTCAAAATGAATAAAATCTGTAGTAAATGTGTGACCTTGTTATAAAAAGAAGATTTGGGAAAAGACCGCATGTGCAATTCATATTGTAGCAAAGCTGCTTCGTAAACTAATGCATTCATAGAGTGCAATAAACATTTATTTACATATCATTCAACTAAGAAATCTGTTTATGTCTAATAGAAATTTTAGCAGCGTCCAATTTTTTCTTGTACACACATGTCAGACCCGGATTCAACAAAATTTATTTAATAAAATTTGATAATTATTAAAGGAAAAATTATTTTGATATATGATCGTATTTTTTGGATTTACCTTTCTTGTTATATTAGTTTTATACTGCTTATTTTTCCGACACTATTCATTTGACACCTTGTATAATGTGACAGTCACAAATAGAAAAAACGACCATATATCCTTTCAGTAATTCAGTAATATCATGTTTAATTCTAAAATTTTAAACAGTGCTGCACAACATATATGTATGCAAAGATGTTTGGTCCCTACTGTACCATTCACACTATCTCGGTCCTAGAGCTAGCAGTAACAACTGTTACCATACGGACCCTAAATTTTCTTGGTCCGTAATTTGTATTCAAACACGTTTACCCCCGTTTTATGATCGTGATGTGTCCATTGTATGCGTAAGATATTTCTAAACTGAATTACATACGAAACCTTACTCGTGACACTAATGGTGTACATATTTTATGTGAAACGTTTAGGTAAAAGCATTCTCGCCGCTTCCATACAAAGAAATTAAATAGTTATTTTTCTGGAAACGTATACAATTTGGAGGGAGCGTAGAATATAGCCTTCCATATCATGTACATACTACATATTTAATTCCGGATAATAATACGATGATTATACATGAGAATTGTGATAAGTATTCCGAGCTGACACTATTTAGAAGATATTAACATTTTTATTACTCTCACTTTAGATTTTTAAGTGTACGTTTAAGAATTCCTTAAAATAGTAGCATAGGTGTATGGAGGTGTATTTTAATGCGTGGAAAAATAAAATAAATAATAAATACTGATTTAAAAGAAATGGAATCGAATTGATGTAATACTTGCTTAGTCTGCAACATTATTCTGGCTACCTCTAAAGGAATGGAGTGCTTATTACTCCCTACTCATCACTGTTAAACAATAATTTAGATATAGATTGAAGTAACGTTCTTTAGCTTAATATGGATGTTTTCCAACCTACTAGATAATCGAGATTAAGCTAATTCTGCGCATTAAAGCATAAAATCCTATTTTTTAGGGAAATATTTTATGAACAAGCATACTAACATCCAAACTTAATGCTAGAAACCTAATCATAATACTTACCAACAACAAATTACATTGGAAACGATACAAAAAAGAGTTGGAAGTTTACATCGGTTAAGACAGATAATGCTTACCCTGATCGAAGTACAGATTATAGAAGCCTATTTGAGAAACATAATTTTTACTTTCTAGAAGTGCATAGAACTCAAGCTAGTGGCTTGGTTCTAGTTAATTTGGATAGGAAATACCAGGTTAAAATACCAGATAAGAAGGACTGGGAAAAAGATCCTCCAGTAAGAGTGGACTCGAACTGGCATACAGACGGCTCCAAAGCGGAATATCACGTAGGAGTCGGTTTTTTTATTTTGGTGACTTATTTTATACTGCCATCTTTGAAATAAATCTACTTATTATTATTATTATTATTATTATTATATATACGAAAGAAAGCCTAGAAAGGCCCTTTCGATAAGCTTCAGCAAGGACACAACGGTCTTTCAAGCTGAGGTTGCAGCAATTTACCATTGCGTTAGAGAAATAGAAAAATCGACCGAGCACGGTAAAAACGGCGCTATGTTCTCAGACAGTCAAGAGCCAAGCAACACTTACAGCGATTAGTTGAGCAAGTGTTGCCTCCAAACTAGTTTGGGATTGCGTAAATCCTGGGTTCCCAAACGAAATTATTTCTGGCCTGGATTCCCAGCCACAAGGGCCTGAAGAGAAATGAAGCGGCAGATGATCTGACTAAACAAAGTTCGGCAAGGCAATTTGTAGGGGCTGATCCATCCTTTGGCACTACCAAATTACAAATCAGAAAGTCCATCAACGGTGGTTACACAACAAGTCCAGGGAATCGTGGAAAAGATCACCAGGACAAAGACAGGCAAAAGAGTTCCTAACGGAACAGAGGCTTCAGGAGAATTCACTAGAGACCTGCTGGATAAAGGCAGGAAAATCGTCAAAATAATATCATAAGCTTAGCGGAAGATGCTACATGTAGATTCTGCAAGGGGGAGGAAGAAACTCCAGCCCATGTGCTGTGCCATTGCAAAGTCCTGGCAAGGACAAAGGTTTCTAGTGCTGGGCACATACCATATGTATATACTGATCCTTTTTTTTTTAGGTGATCCTGTTGTTATTTTGTTGTGAAATGTCCTGCTGTTTCTATAAGCAAGATAAGATCACTACATCAGCAACTCAGATCGACGTCTCTTCACTTTATTCTTAAGTCTCGATTTTTAAAACCGTAAGCTAACTTCTGCGAAGCCTTTTATTGTTATTTTTAATCATTCGTTTGGCATTAGCAACGGCTTCATTTGTTTCTCCAGCTTTCAATAATTTGATATTTTTCAAATTGTTAATCTGAAATGTCAAATAGAATAAATTTACCAAAACTACATGACCAAATTCTTGCATTATTGAGGTCTGCAAAATTATTATGCGTAGTTGCAGTTCTGAGATGAAGTTTTCTGAACAGTTCAGTTAACTCACGTTGCAAGATCTGTAGTGTCTGCGGTGTCACTACGCCTACTTTTACTTGCTTAATATAAGGAATATTTCTAATTAAAGGCTGACTTCAAGGTCATTATATGGTCAATTTCAGTGACCGTAAACGGTGATTTTTTTGTGGCAGTAATCGGAAATTCGAACCAATCTACTACTACTATTACCCGTTAATAAGCGGATCAAGAAGGTCACCTTTTGTTGGCCGCACAAAGGCATCACCCTATTATAAGAAAAGTCCTTCATTACACCACTTATTTGCAAGCAAGAGCAGATAGAATCTGGAATTCTTCTTTTGAAGTATGCAGACATCCTAAAAATAATAAAAAAATAATCAAAAATATAAATACATATCTTCGCATTTCTTTTAAACAACGTTAATAAGGATTACGAGCAATACGAAATCGCGTACCATTGCGACCGTTTTCTAAACGGGCTACTGTTAAACGGCTACAGTTTTGTAAAAATCGAACGCTTACGGTATATTCTTTGGCTAAGTATATGCACATATATTTTTTTATATGTTTTGTGAATGTTGTCAACGGGTTAAACGTTCATGCGTGCATATTTATTTGCTGGAGCATGCCAGTCTCATTTCTATTATTCCACCACAAATGTCCTTAAGCAGTAAGCGTATTAAATCATGCATATTCGATGTGTGCGATATGCGTAAGGTAAAACATGTTTCATGCAGATAAGTGTAGGTAAAATAAATTGCCCGCATTATCTACATGGAATCAAATCCTCAACAGTACTACTGTTACATTAAGAAATTTATGTACGTTTAAGTTTTCGTCGAAAGTTTATCAATATCACATAAATAACGTTCAGAGGTCATAAATTTCAGCCTTGCACTTGGTAATCGCACGCGATGTAAAATTACAACTGAACATTCTCCTCAACTATGTAACGTAGTGTGTGCTGCCGATTCATGAAATCTGAAACTTGTGTCTCGGCAAATAATACCACGACGTCTATTGCTACCATACACAACACAAACCTATCAAATGTCGCAGGACGTTTATGGCTGTTTGTTTATGCGGATCGAATACTTCGAAATGGTTGTTTAAGGATACATCGTGCTCGTACACACACTGTGTTCTGTATGCGAAATTTACATTGCTGATGTGATGGTTGCGATGCTAAATCAATACTATTAGGAGAATTTACATAATTGCCTCGTCGAAGATTATGGATCATCAATTATGCTATTAGTCAACATAAACAATAATTGTGATGACTTAATCCACTGGTTTCATTAAGGGTACAATTAGAGATGTACTTAAACAATGGATAGAAGTAACGAAGCGTTTACGAAGTGTTAAGCTTTAGAAAGACCTTGTTCAATGCACCTGTTTAAATGAATAGAGAATCTAACGCTTCGTACATGTAGGTAATAGCTTAAATAAACAAGTTTAAATGAAACTTCACTGATTATCAACTTAAAATATGTACATACATCACAAATTTTACTTTCCTCGTTAATTCAAGATGGTTTGCATTTGGTTTCCGCAGTTCTCACGTAAATACGGTGGCTGCGCAAGGTGTCTTGAAAACGTTTCAGGCTAACCTTGTTTTTAAACTACATATATGTATTATACAAATATAAACGCGTGTATTAATCTTCTAAATAGTTATACGTCTGTACAAATTCTGAGACTAAGAGGAAGCCAGGATTTGTCAGACATACTCGACTGTAACAACACTTACGATCTGAATTTCATTTTTCGCTGTGAAACCAATATGAGGAAAGCATTGCATTGATTATCGAATCTATGCGTGACAGTGATTCATTTTTGGGCTAGAACTGACAATTCTTTATCTACTCATACTCTGGATCTGCAGCTGTTTACACAACTTTTCGACGAGTTTTATCGGGAGAGAAAGTTCTGCCATTGCATTGCATAATTGGTCACCTTGAATGCTTTCGTAGGTAGGTTGTTCGGCAATCAATAAAAAGCTTATAGGTGATTTTATTGAATTACCACTCCCTTCCGAGTAGTTACTCAGAGTGAAGAGCTCCTCGATGATCGATCTATTGCTCCTGAATCCCTCTTGGTGTTCTCTCAAGAAATTTTCCACAAAAGGGATCAGTCTGTTTAGTAGGATAAGATTTTGTATGCCGTGGTGATTAAGGGGATCTCTCTATAGTCGGAGCATTTAGTTCTGTAGCTATTTTATGAATTGGGATTATTACTCTCTTTCGCCATGTTGTCGGTACTTCCTCTCCATTCCAGATCCATGTGATGAGTTTGTGTAGATGTCCATGTAGGATCTCTCCTTCATATTCAGTAGGTATATTGTCGGAGCATGATACGTTTGAGATTTTCGTTTGTTAATTCCCTCCAGAGTTACCTCCATTATTGGGTGTTGGCCTAGAAATCTATTTTTTTCAAATGCTTCCTCATGTTTTAACTTCTTGAAGTACTTCTGTCATACCTGGACAATATCCGCTTGATTAATTACGAGTTTGCCGTTTTTTCTCTTAAACGCAGAGACAAAGTTAGGCCGAAATCCTTTCGTGACTTTTAAAACTGCTCTGTAGAATACTCAACTGTTACAGTTTTGTCTGCTGTACTCCATCTTCTCGTGTTGCTGTTGTTGCATTCCCTTTTTTTTATTAGTCTTCTGTTTTTTCTGTTTCTCCTTTGTTTTCAATAGTATTTTGCATTTCTTTGTAGCATATTGTGTTGTTTGTTTTGTCTGTCTTGCAGTTAGTTTTGTCATTATCATATTATTTCTTGTTCTCTTTGTGCTTCTTTCAAATCGTTATTTCTGCTGTCTTCGTAATTATACCCTCAATCTAATTCCAATATTTTGGAAGCGGTATAGTATTAAGCTGGAACATGTATGGCTTCCTACGAACCTCGAAAAGCAGCCGTTATCAGATCAAAATTATCCTTTGTCAGACAATTTCATTTTTCATCATCCTTTTTTTATTTATTCATTTTATTTTCATTTTACAGTCTTTTAAAATGATACAAAATACTCGCTTTTCTTTCGAATATACAAAGTGAAACAAAATTGCTTAATTGCTTGCTTTAACTTTATTTTGAATTTAAATGATGTACCAGGTACAAAATGGAAATCTTCTATCGCAACTCAAACATTACGTCCAAGAATGGTCGTGTTTTTCTCTTTCCTTGGATATTATAATAAAAATCTACTTCTTCCTGCAGATCATCGCCCATAATTGAGGCAATTATTATGTTTTCCTGGCAAATACACTTTTCACTAACGATCGTTAGCGATTTCCGGAACGTTGGAAAGAAAATTCGTTTCGAAGACGATGTCTACCTACGTTTGCAGCTCAAAAGAGAAATGAAGGCCGAAAGGATTATTTTCGGGGCTGCCGCCGTATTCCGCTTCAGACCCCGGCAACAAACAGACGAACACAAACAGTATAATGCCCCATTTGCGGATATCGTTAGCGAAATGATATTATTTACTTTGCGACGACATCAAAGGACTACCGTCGAGGCAACTCTGTCGACGGTAGATGTGGTACGCGCGTGGGTTTTTCTAAAAATAAATAGCAAACCCGTTTAATGAGCAGAACCGACTCGAAACGAGAACATATTTACGCATCATCCATCCATTCCCTCATTCACCGTCATATCTATGTATGTAAAGCACACAAGAGAATATGCTTGAAATTTATGTGTATATAGGGGTTTACTTGCATAGATGCATATGTTTCCGGAATGGATTAGTTGCGTGTAACGTAAACACAAAATCAATAGTAGTTTATTACGAAAGTAGATTTCGAAGCTTTTATAGGAGCTAGTATAGGACTTAGTCTGCATGGATTAATAATAATATGTATCCAAAAAGATTCTATTTTGTTCAGATAACTAGTTAACCAACATCTTTGCAACGGAATTCTTGTTTGAGTTTGGAAGCTCTTCTTCTATTCCGTCTTCCAGCTCATTTTAAAACTACGTAAGCTTTACGTTTACGTTTAATTGCAGAACAGTTTTGTTTTTTTTGTTTTAGCTGCAATTGCCTGAATAGAAACTAAAATTAATTTTGTCATTGTTAAAATATCAACATCAAAATTGCAAGGTGCTAAAAGCAATCGCCCGTTCACAGAAAATATATTAGTTGGATTCAATTCGGGATGTCAATAAATAGATTTTACAATTTCAGATAACATTCATAATGCATCTGGAACCGAACGTTCTTGTTCCAAAGATAGCAATATCCGTTGTAGGAAGTCGAACAGAATATGCAATTATCCTACTGTAGAGACATTGTGCCGTTTTATAAAAGAGGAAAAACATTTTACTTTGGCGCAGAAACAGCCGCAGCAGTCCGCTTCGATCTGCAAGTCCTCTATTATTACCGTGCATTATTGTAATTGAATGAGCATATCCTGTAACCGTTCCAAATAATTCGATCCAATTATAGATATCGGATTATGGCGAGTCTCCGTTCAGGAACATTCGTACATACACACAGAAAGGACAGATAGAAGCGGAGGCATTGCAGAAGGCATATATGTATGTATACATTGTACATAGTAGAGGAGAACTTTCATTTGGAGATTGTATCGGCAACGGTTCGAAACATACTTGCTTCTTATGTCAATACCATTGCATCTCTAGAGTCTTGTTAACTTTATTATTGGTTTTTTGATTATTGCGATGCATCACCCGCAATTGTATATGCCTTGTGCATGCAGGCTATAATATTGCATCTGATATTGATGGTTGAGTAGCTGGTATAGTTACAATTTATCATTATTACCATCGTGAGTGGTTTGTGTTACTCTTTGTAGGAATTACGTTGTAATATTAAATGGGATGCTGTTTGTCAAAGGCGGACGTACACTTAAGTCACAATCAAAAGCAATATGGTTCATTTACCAACACAAATGAGGTATTCTATTAATGATAATGGAATCTTTACTGAGATTACCACAAATTGTTTGATATTTTTTATACTACATATAATTGCATTTCACTGAAGCAGCAAATACATTTTTATTCAGGGGTCAAAGCATTACTTATATTGAAAGCATTAGAATATACTGCAGGACTACAGAATATCAGCTGGGCTTACAATTAGCATAATTATCAACCGAGCCATCTCAGAATAAGAGTAACTCCGTTGAATAATATGCAAAAAATGTGAATACACACCTACATGTGCTTGTAACTTCACTGTTAAAAAGAAAGGCGATTATTTTAAAGGAAAATTTATATCGATATGTAAATATTTAGACATTTTACGTAAACGTTTTATTAATGAAAATAGTTTTTGCTAGATGAATGCATTTTGTATAAACCTATTTCGTAGTAGCACTATCCAATTAAATTTATGGACGTTGCCCTATATGTAATCACATTCAGAAGTCATACTTGTTCTTCTTTATGAACGCTCTAATTAACCCTGATGCTGCTCTTACGATATACTTCAGCATGCACGCGCCACTTTTATCAAACAGGCAATCACTGAAATCAAACGAAATTTTAATATTGAAAGTAAAAAGGAAGAAGTATTACGTTTTTGTTTAACTATATACCTCTCCAAAATTTATGCTATATGCGGTTATGTAATAGGTTTTTATTTCCAAAATATGATACCATATAATAATAATAATAATAATAATAGTAATAATAATAATAATAATAATAATAATAATAATAATAATAATAATAATAATAATAATAATAATAGTAATAATAATAATAATATATACGTAGGCACCTGTAAAACTTTTTTAATACTTTCTTTGGATCATGTGGAGCTTTTTAAAGTAATAATCATTCGCCATTAATAGTATTCTACTGTATATTGGCAAGTCATAGTTTTGCTGCACCATATAAAGCACGGATTTTCGAAGTGTGTTGGAACAAAATTAATCTACTGACAATGTGAGATTATTTCTCTTCCAAAGAGCAACAACAATTATTCCAGAGCGTAGCTACAGAATACAGACAGTTATTCTCTTGTATAATTGAGGTCCACCTCTCACGTTCGTTGTAATTTACTACATGTGAAATATTCCAGATATCAATCTCTAAAACCTATATTTGAATCGACGTATGGCCCAAATATTTATTCTCACAATTAGTTTATATCCAATCCCAAATGCAAAATGTTTGGACACAACAGCAATTACGTTTTGATACACACGTTATCCAGGAAGATATAAATATATATTTTGACCATAACATGTAATTGATGTATGGGCGTTTATCAATTCGCCAACGACTAGCATGTTTCCCAACGTATTAATTATCGAGAAAATTTGCAACGAATTGACTGCTTAACCAACAAGTTTTATATTCTTCAATTTTGATTTAACTCCACCTACCAAAAACTTTTAGGACTAGATATACTTGCACCTAATTAATACTGCGTATGTTTTTAAAATCCCCCAGATATGTTCTATCGCATTGAATACGCAATGATATGGTGGCAAACGGAGAACTGCGTGGCCATACCGATGAGCTAAGTTGTCTATTTCATATATTGGTGCAGGGTTATTCCTAAAAAGAATTATAATAGATAAACATGAAAAACATAATGACTTACCTTTCGACTAATTCAAGCAGTTGTACTTTTAAAAAATTTACATCCTATTCGATGTTATTATTAGTCAACCACTGCTGTATATCGGCTTTACTAGAGGCTGTCGTTGGTGATTTATTTACAATAGTGCTGTGGTAGCTTGCGTTATCAACAATAATTGCAGAAGGTATCTCCAATCTACATAATAATTGATGCTCAAACCAGTGTAAATAGTTATTGCAATTCATTTCCCCATGATAGTCACCGCTATCACTTCCAGATGGAAACACCAATTCAGCTCCATCGATAAAGCCTCTGCTATTCCCAGCGTGTAACACAATAAGTCTAAAACTAAATAAGAAAACAGTACCATAAACACGTAAATAAGAATATCATACCTTTTACCACCAACTTTAGTTTTGCGGACACTGCGATAATCATCGTTCTGCCACACACAGTTCCATCTTTAAAAATCCATGTTTCATCGGTAAACACAAATTCGTAGTTGTTGGATTTTTATTATAACAATAACTTTTGTTGCAAATGTACGAATTTGAAAGCAAACCAAGAGTAAACAACCACACGTCAAAAATGACAGAAGGCTTTATGGCAGCACCGCACGCCGCTACCAACATAAAATTGCATTCGCAGTTATGTTAAAACTTTACTTTTATAGGTATTTTGTTATTTCTGTATTGGAGACTCCGAAAATTCAGTTCATGACGTGCACGTCTTCGAATCGTGAACCAAGTAAAGTAAAATGCTATTTCCAAACAAATTTTACAGAAAATTAATGTTGTAAGTATAAGTCTACTATACTAATAATTAATTTTGTAATTTTTAACTACAAGTTTGGTTACAACTATTGGAAGGTACAAATTTTAGTGCTTACTTGTACTGTTGATGAAGGGTCCTTCAGGAATCATTCCTTTCCTCACTGGACCTCTTGATCTATTGTGAATACCCAATTTCCTCACTAGCCTTCAACTCAGATGCTTTTAACTACTTCCACCATGAGTTCGGGTAAATATGTATGTACTCGGCTGTATCTGTTCCCAGTTTGCAAAATCGACGCTTGTCTTGATCAGCTTTGCCCATCTTTTTGAGGTGTTGTTCTAGAGGGCAATGACCAACGAGAACGCCCGTAAGGAATCTTAATTCTGAGTTTCTAGGAGCAAGACGTGTTTTATTACTATATGGCGAGCAGTTGATAAATTTCTTCGCTTGTGTTTCTATAGCCGGAGCAGTCTTGAAGCACGCGTTTTGAATCGTCAAAGCATGGTTTTGGTCTAATGACACGCATGTCCGCCGTCTTGCTTTGTAGGTTCATCCGCCATGTAATTTTACTAGATTCTATTCTAGGATTTTCTAAATATTTTTTTATGTGGGAGTACAACAAATCAATACGTGATTGCCCTACTGAACAGCCTTTAACTTCTACCAACTTGATCAGCATAACCTAACTTCGTTTCCAATAATATACTGAACTTGTATTTATTTTCCAATGTTGGGCAATCTGCTAAAAGTACTTCTGCGCATGTTCTAGTATTCATTTAGAAACAGAAATAGAACAGAATCTAGTTATGGTGTACAGTGACCTTAAGACTCAAAGTAGCTGAAGCTTTCACAGTGATTTAGTTATTGATACGTAAGTAAATGTTTGCGGCTTTCAGATCTTTATCTAGATTTAGAGACAAAGATCTATGGCGTGTATTTCCGCTGAAAACAAATTGCTGAATGGATCTAAAGGAGTTGGTGTTTGGGTCATGATGCCAACATTGACCCCTTGGTTTTTTTGAATCCGT
>SMLS01066193.1:0-41931 GCA_004785975.1 Popillia japonica | reverse complement strand
TTTTTTTTTATAGAACGGGCGGACTTTACAATGCGTAACACATTTCTAACTGGTGGAATGTAAAAACTATATAGTTAGGGCAGTGTTATTCGGAAGTTTTTTACAGAATCAAAATCAAATCTTTCAACCTGTTGAGAGAACGGGTGAGATTTTGTTCTGGTAGACAAAAAAGGCAAAAATAGAAAAAAAAAGAATAGGTGATACACGACGTTGGGTAAATATTTGTTTTAGAGCGCCATTACAAGATTAGTATTCACAAAACGAAAAATAGTATTGGGTTATAAGAAATGTGGTACGTATAGGTTTTCAAATCGTAATAATTTTGAAATGGACTGTATGCTACTGGCTCACATGTACACTCATGGAAAGTAAACATTAGAGACTTTCAATATGTTGTTATATGGCAACTGTCCAATATTTACTTTCCATGAGTGTACGTCATAATATTATGGACAGTTGTCCGGTATTGTGCTAACAGTAATAACTCAATGTAAAAGAACGAGCACCTACACAATCAAGCTTTAGAAAAGAGCCAGAGAATATCACTAGATATGTTGTTATAACAGAAATAGAATATAAAGTTAAATAGCAATTCAATTCAGAATTCCTTAACGAAAAGTAAGCATGTTGCAGGTTCTAAACAGTATAATGGTGTTTGGTATTATAATTATTCGTTGCACCATAAATACCTACTTATCTCTTCGCGTTTTGTGTACTTTATGTATACAAAGACTTGCAACTGTTGCTACACGAATTCAATTGTTTCCTTATCAATTGGAAAAAAAATAAATTGGAATAATCTAAACCTTTCACAACATTTTCAGATACAGTACATTTGTTTTTGTTGTTTTTATATGCAAAATCTATCGAGTTCTTATAATGTAAGAAAATAAGAAGAAATAATAAATGACTACCGCCTGCTACTATAGTAATACATACAGTGTGTAAATAATATTAGGCCAGCACTCAAAATCAACAATAATTTCATGAAAAGCTAGAAAAATGTTGATATTCTAAATATTTGATTTAATGATTAAGGTACGCAGAAACAAATAAGCCACCATATACAGGACGAGTTTTTTTTTCATTATTTGTTGGGGATATCGGAAACCATAAGAGATACGCATTAGGTTAAATGGAGAAAAGATTTGCATCTTTCCAAGCCTCATCCAGGTTTACTAGCTATATGCAATCAATAGAAATTCTCCAAAACCTTTTCAATGCTATAACTCATTTATTCATAAAGATAGAAAAAAAAACTTTGAATATTGTTTTTAGGAAATTCAATTTCAAAGAACATCTTAACTTTTTATTGCTTAGCATTTTTGAGTTAGCAAGCAAAGTCTATTTTTTTTAAATAGAAACCATAGTTGGCTATGACATATTCTAATAGTGCATTTTTTTCTGCTTCCAATGACGTAAGGATCGTAGCACTTATTTGCATAAATAACAGCACAATACACTATTATTATGTTTAACATAACTGTACGGTTAATAACATAACATTACGGTTATTTCGTCATTGAGAGTTCGTTCATTAGGGCGACTATAGTTGAATTTGTCAGTGATTTAGTTGCTTTACAAAGTTAGTTATGGTATATACAAATTGTGAGAATGTTACATTATTTGTAACAAAAAAAGTAAATAAGCCGCCGAACGCTATTTTTTATTGTATTTTGATTCCCTCAACCATCGTTAGAAGAACTTATACACTAATTTAAAAGAGTTTGGAAGTTTTGTTCAACCTAGAAATAAGGGTTACGATAATTAACACAGATAAACGTTTTAGCTGCTGTTAAACAGAATCCATCAGCATCAATGCGGCAAATTGCACCAGACGCTGCTACCTCACAAAGTACAGTAGTGAGAATTTTATCAAAACATCAGTACAATTGTTATAAAAATTTAGTTGGTCAAACTCTACACCATGGAGACGATGAAAGACGATTAATTTTTGTTCTTGATTCGTCAATATGTGCTATCAAAATAACAACTTTCCGATGCAGATTTTATGGACCGACGAAACACGTTTTACAAATTGCGGCATATTCAATCGCCATAATAAACACCTGTGTCGGAAATAAATCCTCACCGTGAAACCAGATTAAGTTTGGTATCAATTTATGGTGTGGGTGTTATTGCTTCGCAACTTGTTGGGCCATTTATTTTTAATTAAACTTTAACTGGAAATCGATATGTACAATTTCTTAGAGCTAGATTAATTAAATTTACACACTCGTACAAACTTACGGTGGTTTCAACAGGACGATACTCCGCCACACTATCAGGCACAGGTCAAAAGCTATTTAGATGAGTTACTTCCAAACTCGTGGATCGGGAGAAATGGTCCTGTCCTATGGCCTACACGTTCACATATTTAATAGGTTAGATGGGCGCAAAATTAGGAAAGGTATTAACTCTGTGTTGAAAAGGTGCCATGTGTGCGTCGATAATAATGGCGGGCATTTCGAACACTTAATGTAAACTTAGGGTGTTACGTGTTGTTAATAACTACTTCGTTTAACGTTTTTATTGTATAAGTATTATACGTTTCTTTTCTTTTCCATGGTAAGACTGATTCTTGTTAAACATAATAATAGTGCATTGTGCTGTTATTTATGAAAATAAGTGCTACGACCCTTACATCATTTAAGCAGAAAAAATGCACTATTAGAATATGTTATAACCAAATAAGGTTTCCATTAAAAAAACCCAAAAATGCTAAGCAAAATTAAAAATTTAAGATGTTGTTTGAAATTGAATTTCCTAAAAACAATATTCAAATGAAAAGGGTAATAGGACTGAAAAGGTTTTGGAGAATTTCTATTTTTCGCAAATATCTAGTAAACCATGCATTTTCTTAAATGGACTAAAGCATATATGGATGAGGCTTATAAACATGCAAATCTTTTTCCATTTAACCTAAAGCGTATCTCTTGCGGTTTCCGAGATCCCCATGCAAATAATGAAAAAACTCACCCTTTATACTACATACAAATTTATTTTATCTTTCATAGCATGAATTTTCCGATACTCCACCCAACGCAAATTTTATTAATAGTTAACATGTTGCTGTCTGTTTATGGCTGGTCGGAAATTAGAGCTATGTAAGTTTTGCTTATTTAGAATAACTAATAAACAAGAACTGACGATTCAATTATAAACTGGTGGCTGAAGAATATGTCACAAATAACGTTGTTAATAAAATTATATTTTATCATTGAAACGTTTCCTAGAATAATAGCGATTTATACAAATAATTTATTTTTTATTTATTTTTTGTCGCTTGACGAATTGTTTCAAACAAAGACTGTTTAAGTACTCAGGGTAAGCAGAGCAAAAAAAGCTAATTACGAGAGAAAATCATGAAGTGGAAGATAAGTTAAAGATAAACAATGGAAAAGTGCTACACTATTAAAACATTTTGGTTATCATCCAATATACTTTTAAACAAATTTGAAGTACGCCTCCTACAGGTATCTAAGAAGTTATAAGTACATGCATTTGCATAGAAACACAGAGCAACCATACACGTGTTAAAATGTATAATCTTATCGGTCACTTACGAAGCAGCCGCATATGTTCTTTTACTTATATAATTATATGATATCAATAATTTAAATAACCTTCCAAAACATACTTACATCTTTTATAAATCATACCATATTAAAAAGTATTTATAGAACATGATATTGAATTCATAAGAGGATAATAATTTAATAAATACAGAGCTGGTGCGAACCTTTGTACGACGAGATCTACCTGTGTTATGAAAAAAGAAACACTCAACTCTTAACTGAGTACATATGATTCAATGAATATTCAAGTTTTTCAGGCCTTTAAAAAATGATTCTGTTGTTTTGTTACGGACATTTCAGACGAGACGAAGTACTATAATACTATAGGGTAACCCCAAATTCAACCTCCAATTGATTCAATAAATCAACACATTTTGCGGCCGGATTACGTATCAACATGACCAAAGAGCGATTCGAAGATGTTTGTTACCCAACAATATAATACATGAACGGTAGATTGTACATATGCAATCACATACTTAATCGAATATTGTCAGTCCACCGTTTATCTTTATGATCAGAATTAGACGATCCGCTAACACAAATTATTTATAAAGAATGAATAGACATGGTTTATTTAGGAGACAAAAGCAAAAGAAGAAAGCGTGCTAGCAAGCAGACTCTAAAACGTTCTCTTAAATTAAAAGAGATTTTAAAAAGAATACTAAATATCCTATACTTTTGCGCTGAATTTCTTACAAACATTACGTATTTATATTTTCAAATCACTACTTCCAAACCGGTAAATGGGATCTAGAAGCTCCGTAGCTTAGCACGCCACATTTTGTAGTCTAGCTCCAATGGACTTCATTGAAGTTATACGCTGCTGGAAATAATAATAATAATAATAATATATATCTTTATTTCCCATTCAACAGAAAAATACAACAACAAAAAAAAATACAACAACGCAACATGTTCACAATGGGAAAATAGGCGGAGTTCAGTTGCTGCTCCGCAGTAGCAACTGCTCTTCCACTCAACCTCATTGAATAATAACAACAAAGTACATACGTGTATATATGACTAAACTAAGTACGTCTAATCCAACCGGCAGCAGAACGAAATTGAAAAGCAAAGGCAAACGGCAAAATCACAAGGGATGCAGAGATCACGGAAACCATCCAACATGCTGTCTTGTAAATAAGTGCTGATATAATTTCTTTTTAAATAGATTCAGGGAGCTCACGTTTTTTATATCCACAGGAATAGAATTATAAACAAACGTTATGTGATAGGAAAAACATCTTTTAAATTGTACAGAGTGGTGTATAGGAGGAGTTAGTGTTCCCTTAAAACGAATATTTACATTGTGGACATCTGTCCTGAAAGTAATGCTCCTGTACAAGTAAGGTGGTTTTTGGGTAAGTATGATAGAGTGAAACAGCGAGGCTGTATGCAAGAGCCTACGATGCTTCATGTTCAACCATTTAATCTCGGACAACTTATATGATATTCGCGAGCGACGTCTGATACCAAAAATTAATCTTAGGCAAGAATTTTGTACTTTTTGAATCTTACGAATGCTATCTGACATAATACAAGGATCATATAGGGAGTCACAATAATTCATATGAGACAAGACTAAGGATTCGCGAAGTAGTTTTTTTATTTTTTGGGACAAAAAGCCTCTATTAGTATAAATCATCTTTAAAGCAGCATATGATCTCTTAACACATTCATTAACATGTTCAGCAAAATTTAGATTATCATCAAGTAAGACCCCTAAATTTTTAACAGTATTTTTTAATGAAATATTTTTACCTTCAACGACGATTTTTACACTGGAACGATACTCCAAATTACTTCTGGTCTTTTTAGGACCAAACAAAATTAAATCGGTCTTTGCAGAGTTCAGGTACAGACAATGCCTCCTAGCTGCGATGTTTAAATTATTAATGTCTGAGTTAATATATGAACAAGCATTAGCAAGCTCCTGAACAGGGAAAGAGTAATACAGCTGAGTATCGTCAGCATAAAAATGATGCTTACACTTTTTTATATACTTAACAAAGTTGGAAGTGTAAATTGTGTATAGAAGTGGGCCTAAAATTGACCCCTGCGGGACGCCAGATCTTATCGGTAGATAAGAAGAAGTACGATTGTCAATACGGACACACTGGCTTCTTTCGATGAGATAGTTATATAACAAGTTGACAGCTGTGGGCCCCAATCCAATGTAGGATAATATTACTGACATCAGGTCATGATTCATTGTGTCAAAGGCCTTTGAGAAGTCAAGTAAACATAGCAGTGTATGAAACCCTTTATCTATTGCTTTAATAATGTCGTCCACAACGCTCAATAAAGCAGTGTTACAACTGTATTGTTTTCTGAACCCAGATTGTCTTTGAGGCAGAATGTCGTTTACTAAAAGATATTCCCGCAGTTGTCATCAGTTGTCAATCATTAACGAGCGCACCCTATATAATCTGAACGCGTAAAGATACATCCATAAAATTTGCGGAGCATCAAGGTTTTCTATAGAGGCGCGAGTTTCGACTTTTGCTATCGACACATTTTTTACTGAACGGCTCCGATAGGTGAAACATGCCGTCGCCATGGAGACCGAAGGAGGCGGGAGAAACCGGTCGTTCTTAGTGGCGTGTGAAGGTCCAGTATGTAGTTGTATTCGCTACAAAATGGCGAATCGATCGCGCTACTTGAGCGAGTTTGAGTGAGAAATGATTGTAAAGCTAAAGCTGGGCAGCTATGGAGACGAATTGAGGCGGCCAGGTGGGTGGCCATCCCTTCCGCTGCCATACGACGACTTAAAGACTCTATACTTCGTCGTGTAGCGATGATACGCACCGCTCGCGGAGGATACTCCCGCTTTTGATGCATCTCCGACCAGCAGGGTTACGGCGCTCTCCGCATGAGGGTAAACTATACTAGTTTACTACTATGTACCTCTATACCAAATTTCATTACGCTAGAACCACGCGTTCAGCTTATACAAGGTATGCGCAGAGTAGTACAGATCAAGTATATCTTCAAAAATTAGTACGAACAATGGCAGAAAACTATCGATTGGAAGTTAAAAATACAACCGGCATTGCAAAGTAAAAGTAAACATTAACACATAATGAGAGAGATCACGAAAATGTAATCACGTAAAAGGCAGGCATTTTGAACATATACCACATTTCATTCTGCTGTGTTTAATTATTATTTTATTTACAATTTATGTTATTCAATTCGAAAATGAAGGATTTTAATTTTAGCGTTAAAACAAATCCATATAAAAGTTCTATTGATGTACAGATTTCATAATAATAATATCTACATTTGTCCAACAGTTACTACACCCATTTACAGGACAACAGTAACAGAGGACACGATGCAAAAGCCAAATAATAACAAAAATAATCATAAAAAATACGATAGACATGAATAATGAAAATAAAAACTTCATCATCAAATAGCCCTGTGCTTCTACAGCACTATAATAAAATTATATACGCAATTTGAACTAAATATAGTTGCATTGATAGTTTGATACTACAATACAAGGAATTCGTAAGTTGTTCCTAAAATACAAAAATGTTGCATTCCTGCAATGCAACATGGTTTTAGTAAATTTCAGAATTTCGTTACTTACCTTCGACGTAACTCTCCACCTTGCTTGTTGAGGGAAGTCATTAATTTCCAATTCCTCTTCATATTTTCTAAACGTCTGTTCGGAGTCATCATCATTTCTATCTTCATCGTCTTTCGGTTGGTAATTTAACCTAGTGTTAAGTTTGGCAGCCAATTGTTCCGCAACAGTTTTCGCTGTAATAAGCGGTTGACTTCCGCTTCCTTTCAAAATAGATTCAGCAGCTTGCTGTGTAGCGAACTTAGTATCTCCGCTCATACTCTTCGTCAAATTAATTTTGGAAGCTAATCTCTTCGCCAATTCAAGTTTATCAATTGCAGTGTTCTGTGCATTAATACTAGCCGGATTTATTATTCCAAGTGGCGCCTTAATCTCTTTCACGGTACGCTTAGTCGCGAACATGCTCTCGATTTGTTGATCTATATCGTGCTCTAAATCTTCATCGTCAGAATCTTGCAATCCTAGAGCTGCTTTCTGGAATTTCTTTCTTTCGTTAACAGCTGCTGCTTCGCTTTCATCGAATTTAAATCCTTTCCCACTAAATCCACCGCCGGTATGTACTTTTTTACCTATACAAAAATTATTCTGTTATCTACATCTACATAATATAATAACAATTATTTCTTTTCAAAAGTTATAACTCTGGAAAACAACAATTAACGAAAAGAATTAATTACCTTCTGCTTCCTGCTTTGCTTTATATGATTCCCACTGGCTTCTTAAAATATCGGGAACTGGAACCGATGCTAGTTCAAACGCTTTAACTATGTCACCAGCATACTTGGATTGTTCTGGCGTAATAAAAGTATATGCAAATCCTTTGTTACCGGCCCTACCAGTTCGACCACATCGATGAACATAATCTTCATAGTGATTCGGGCAATCGTAATTGATTACCAAAATTAATTGCTTCACATCTAACCCTCTGGCAGCTACAGATGTAGCAATTAGCAACTTCACTTTTCCGTTTTTAAAATCTACGATTGTAGAATCCCGATCAAATTGATCGATTCCACCGTGCAAACTCAAGCAATTGTAAGCCGCTTTCATTAGCTCTTTTAATAATATGTCTGCATTTTCTTGTTTATCTACAAATACTATGATACTGCCATGTTCTTGATAAAGACCTAATAATTCTAAAAGTTTCAAAAATTTCTGATCCTCTTCAAGTATAACTACGTGTTGTTCTACATCTTTGCAAACAATTGAGCGTCCGCCAACTTGTACTTCTATAGGCCTCTGCAGAATTCTTCTGGCCAAAGCTTCCATTTGGCGCGGAAATGTAGCGCTAAACATGACGGTCTGTCTATCTGGACGCACATTATCGATGATTCTCATTACCTAAAACAAAACAACGGTATATAACGCTCCACATAAATGAAACAGGTTGATAAATGTGACTTTATAGGAACAGTTTTGCAGTGGTTGCACTGCAGTACCAGGTTTCTATTCGACCTAAATAATGTAGGATGAAAACTTGACACTAATAGCAAGGGTGCATTCAAAAATGGACTAATAGGTTGCCAGCTAAAATATATTTTGAAGTTTAAAGTATAATATATTTTGAAATCAATTAATGGAAAGTCGTTTGCACTTTTTTTGCCTGCTTGAAATATTGTTATTGGTTAATTATTGGCAAAAAAGGATAATGCAACACAAGTATTAACAAAATTGTTTAGGTTGTTTTCACATACCTTTTATTGATTATCTTACCTGCGGTTCAAACCCCATGTCGAACATTCGATCTGCTTCATCCAAGACGATATAAGTCACTCTTCTCAAATTGGTAACTTTACCACTATTTGCAGCCAACATATCTATCATCCTACCTGGAGTACACACTATAACTTCTGCACCCCTTTTTAATTCGGCAATTTGCTCAGATATCCCAGTACCACCGTACACGCATACGGCATGAAGATTCAAGCTCTTCGTGAATTTCTTGATGTCTTTTCCGATTTGCATGCAGAGTTCTCTAGTAGGCGTCATTATAATAGCGATAGGACCGTCCGTTTCTTCCAGGGGCGGCTGGTCGAGAATATGTCGAAACATAGGAAGTAAAAATGCTAAAGTTTTTCCACTACCGGTTTTTGCAATACCTATTAGATCTCTCCCGGACATTATAGCTGGTATAGCTTGAGCCTGTATTGGAGTTGGTTTCTCGAATCCAAGTTTTTTCAATATATTTAGTTCTTTAGTGGAGACACCGCATTGCGCCCATGTTTTAATTGGTTTCGGACAACCTTTACCTATATATACAAAGAAGTATTAACACTAGAAGGACAACCGTGAAGGTTACGAGATCATTATTTTTTGCTTAGCTGATACAAGATGCTTATCCACAAATCTATTACCCACCTTTCACACGAATGCCTTCCAATTCTTCTTTGTATGCTTCTACTTCTTCATGTGTCATCCTAGCAATTTCAGGAACTTCAACGTAAAAGTTTTTACGAAATGTGTGGTACCTAATTTCATTATGATCAATCTTTGCCAATTCCTTCTTCTGCTTATTCGCAATATTTGCTGCTGTATCCTTTAAATCTTCTTGTTCTTCCTCTGATGAATATTCTAACCCATCCTGATTTTGTTCTATAAGTTCGCCCTTGTTTTTACTCACTTTTGCTTTAGCAACGCCAGTTACGATAACCAGTGACCCTTTTGTAGATGAAGCAGAATCTGATTTGGGTGTTTTCTTCATGTCGAATTTATGTATTTGCCGCACTTCTTCTTGTACACCTGGAATCGTTAAGATTTAAGTCGCCCATTAATAACAAATAGTATTAAAAAAGCTACCTCTCATATACTCATCTAATGGGTCAATTTCTTCGTTCTTATGTTCAATATCAGGTTTTTTTTCTTCAGTGGGTTTCTCCTCATCTTTATTACCGTTCTCTTCCTTATCCATTTTTTCAATTTTGTCTTCATCTTCAGAGTCATCTTCTAAAGACCATTTCTTAGCAGAGGGAGTAGCATTAGTCTTCTGAATATCTTTCTTCATAGCTTCTTGCTCTTTCTTTTTTCGTTCAGCTCTCCATCTTTCAATCCTTTCACGTCGCTTTTGCATTTCCAATTCCAATTTCTTTTGCTCCTCCTCCTGTAATGAATTATGTAAAGAACTAAATTTTTACACATAATGAAAAATCTATTTGTAATAATAATTCATGCCTTAACATCTCCTAAAAGCTTTCGCCAATTACAGAGGGCATCGGCTGGCTTAGAGTTATAATTACCCCTGCAGCTGTAGACTGACTTAGTATGTTACCTTTCCGCATTTATCACCGAATTTGGAAAATTACAGAAAATCAAATTCGGAAAAGGAAAAAAAAATATGAATAAGAAAAACCAATAGTTTCACGTTTACAAACTCTCTAGAATAATCTAATTAGATAAATCCATAAAAATGTAATAACTGCTACAACATTTCTCTGAAAAATCATCTATTCGGTGAACTAAGTTTGGTATGGAAAACAATAAGTAGTTTTGCCTTGATTTTAAAAGCTTAAAATAATAAGATTATTAATAACTAAATTAATAATAATTAATGAAAGTTAATTATAACCTTTTTTCTAAGACGAATCTCTATAAAAGAATTAATTTATTTTCTCTTGGAAATAGATCTCACTCAGTACATTATATCAGAATAATACAAAACAACGCTAAAGTATGCGCAACTGATGTCGTTTAAACTTAGTGTACAACATTGTTACTATCCATGAAATTATGTTTTACTTGTACAATTTTGAAAATAAACAAGGATCCAGCGATTGGGTATGTTTGAAATAAGCCAAGATCTACCAAAATATTTTTCCAAATATTCAAGAATCAAGTCTATGGGACGGTATATTCGAATTCTAACATTTTGAGAAATAGTTTCAGAGAAACATTTCCAGTTTCAGAATTCCTTTTGAGAGTTAATTTCCTTTTGTACCCTACTAAAATTAGCAAATAAACTTACAAATGGAGACCTAAACAAATGATCTAGTACTGAAACAGTGATCCAACACCGTCACCATTTTTGAAGTGCCAGAGATATAACACAAAATTACCATTGCAATTTTCCAATCATAGGTATAATTTTCAATAAATTTAAAATTTCCATTATTGACATTTACTGCAGTAAACCAACATATCTCCACAAAGTGCGCTAAAATGCAAAATGTTGATGCTTTCTAAGTAACCCATGCTAGGATATATCAACTGATAGACATCATTCTCAAAACAGTCAGATGTATGTTAACTGAACTGCTCCTTTATGTATGTACACATGATAAAACGCCTATGAGCCTGTTCTTTTTTCACCAGTGGATTAACCGGTTGAATAGATGCCACCAAAAATATTCTTAAAACTAAACAATGTATTAATCTTGCAAATAATTTCGTTCTTTTATTATCGTTTGATGGCATCATAACTCTCTAACAACTTTCCATCAACCAAAATCTTTGTTGGTTTCGGTGGATATATATCAAAAGTGGGGGAAAAATATGTATCTTCAAATTGTGTGTTTACGTATAACCTGAACATGTTGATTTGATTAAAAAAAACATGTGTGCCTGAGGAAAAATTCAACATTGAGATTAGGGACATTTTTAAATTGATCACTGGTGGGCCCACCAGCAATCCAACAATGAGATACGTCATCCTCAACAATTCCACCATTGATGCAATTCACATCATTTTGTTGAATTAAAGAACATGGCCAAATGTTAGGAAACTGTAATAAATTCTTAATAAACCATTATTCAATTACTTAAATAAAATTTAATAAATAGTAAAATTATCAATAGTACTGTATTGCTTAAGAAATATTAGTAGAGGATATACCTTGTCCAAATTTGTTGGGTCAAACGGTAAATCAGAGTTATCATCATTCTTAGTCTTGGAATCCCTTGGTGATCTCGACCGTGATTTATCACGCCTACGTGACTTTCCTGATATTCGCTTTTCTTTACTCTCTCCACTTAAAAGAAACATAATCAAACATTGATTTTGTATTACGGATAATTAAGATAGAAGAACACTATACCGTCGTCTATCCCTTTCGCGACTATAAGACCTTCTTTCCCTTTCTTTGCGATCTCTTTCTGTAGATCGAGCACGTTTTTCTCGAGAACGACTTCGTTTTTCCTTTGAACGACTACGTCTGTCTCTCGATCTACTCCTTTTATCTTTGGATCTACTTCGTCTATCACGAGATCTGCTTCTCCTGTCTCTGGATTTACTACGTCGTCGTTTGGTGCGTTCTTTACTACGAGATCGGCGACGTTTCCTTTCAGGAGATCTAGTTCTGTCCCTTAACAAAGTGAAAACTTAAATTCCAATATAGACGTTTTAGAATAAACTTACCCGCGCACCATTTGTAGGATTAAAACGATTTCACAATTTTAGTGGTTGTATTGAAAATAATGAATACAACACAAACAAGCTAACATAACCATATTTTATTGCCAATCGTTATCGACAAGGTCTGGTTTTCCCTACAATTGGACCAAAGTTCAAAAACGAAATACAAATTAACTGTTATAGAAAAGCATATAAGACTTAGAAATAACTCGTATCAAGGCAAAATATACATATAAATTAGAACTTCAAAATAATAGCCAAGATGAATTATCTTCTTGTGCCTTTGGAAAATCACTAACTTCATTGAACATCATCAACGATCAACATTATTGTCAACACCATTGTATTTCCAAACAATAATTTTTTTCATATTAAATTATATTCGTTAAATTACTTATTTTTGTGAGTATAGACAGTGTATATAAGTGTTATTTTTTAATTTTATGTGATATATTTTATAAAAGTATTTGGAATTCTATAAATTTATTATGCTATTATTGCCATCATAAGAAAAAGTAAAAAGGTAAAGATGTTAGGTTATGCTATACATAAAATGACCAAATTGTTTACTGTAACAATACTGTTATTTTTGTATTAATTATGTTCAGGAATTACTTTTTATAAATGTTTTAGATTTTGGTTAATTCTCCTTGTTAATAAATTAACAATATGGAAACGGAAGACATTAAAGTAGAATCCCCCCTAGAAGAAGCACAACAAAAAGATGAAAATAAACCAGAGGAAATGGAATTAGATCAAGAGACAAAAGATGCACTGGTATTATTATCTAAAACCTCTAAATCCAATGAAGATATATTAAAGACTTTAATGGATACAGATGATGCACCTATAGTACCAGAAAGTGAATCTGAAGCTGAAAAACCTAAAGAAACAGAGGAAAATATACCAGCTCCTACAGAAACTGAACCTCCTGTTGCAGATAATAATACAATTCAAGATACTAATGAAGAAAAAAAGCTATCTGATGAAGCAACAAATGAAAAAGATGTTAATGAGCGTATGGAAATGGAAACTGATATTAAAGAGCCTTTATTGGAGCCTACAATTACTGAAAATCAAGATACTGAAAAAGTAAATATTAATGAGAATAATGTTGCTGATAAAATTGCAGAAAATAATGATATAAATAAAAATATACCTGTTAATCATTCTATGCAAATACAGCAACAAGTTAATAATAATAAGGATGAAATTGAAAATGCTCTATCTGCATTAGCATCTGCTGCTATTAGCCATGGGAAAGATACAGAAATAAAAACTGAACCTATCGAACAAAAAGATCCTAAGGAAATTTGGCATACTGTGGGCTTTATTAAAGGAACCAGTTTTAATGTACAAAATTATTTCTATTTAGATGAATCTGAACATGATTTTACTGAGGATCAACTACCTGATATTGCAAATTTACCTAAAATCAATTTAGAACCTGGTACGGCTTATAAGTTTCGTGTTGCTGCTATTAATTCCGTTGGTAAAAGTGATTGGAGTGAAATATCAGCTTTTAAAACATGTGTTCCTGGATTTCCCAGTGCACCGTCTGCTATAAAAATTGCCAAATCTGTTGATGGAGCACATATATCATGGGAACCACCTAAAGGAGAAATAACAGAATATTCTGTATATCTAGCTGTAAGGAACAATGCTAAAGAAAATGTAACACCCTCATCTATGGCATTTGTTAGAGTTTATTCAGGTGCAAACAATTCATGCATTGTTCCCCACTCATCGTTAGCTTCTGCGTATGTAGATACATCTACAAAAAGTGCAATTATATTTAGAATAGCAGCAAGAAATGAAAAAGGGTATGGACCAGCAACGCAGGTCAGGTGGCTTCAGGATTCTATAAATAAGGCTGTTAAAAGACCTACTGATGAGGGACAAATGTTACTGAAAAAGACCAGAAATGAATAAAGTCACTGGGAGAACAGTGTGTTAAGCTAATGAGATGTATATACAAAATAGTGGGTCACCATAGATAAATATCAGGATTAGCACTTTTTTTTTAATATGTATGTTCACAACTCATTATTATTTGTGAAACATGTTTCCATTACTGGATATTTTAAAAATAGAAAATCTTGTTAGCTTCTATGTTTTATATATATGTTCTCTTGTAACATTCTGTGGAACAGATTTTGGAAAATATATGCAATTATAATTTTTAATATCATGCCTAAAAAGAATTAATGGCATTCATTAATACCTATATAATCTAAAATATAGTTCATCTATTATGAACAACAAACTGCTACATTACAGTTTCTCTATATCGATTATTACTTAGTGGGTGGTGCTAATATCACATTATAAGCATGATCGCTGTTACAATTTAAGTCTAAAAAATTGTCAGTACATTCAACTAGAGTAACTGTAATCAGTAGTATGCTTCAGTCTTAAATATTACAGAATTATTTCTATTATTTTTAACTCTTCAAAATAATTACAGTTTTTATTTGCACTTTAACCTAAAACACTGCATGTATGTCACTGTATTATATTTTGTTAAATTAATTCTTTTTAAAACAAGATGAAGGTGTATATAAAATATGTAGCCAATAGTTACAGTTATTTTAAGACATAAAACAAAGATATCTTTAATATTAAATTGTAACACATTGTTCTAGGAATCATAGTAAAAAGAACATATTTCTACTATGTGGTTAGTTAATTCAACCATATGTACTGTAACATCCACCTTTATGCAGATCTAAATTTTTCTATTTGGACTTATGAATGAAAACTTTTCCCTATTCCTATCCACATCTCGTGATATATCTCTGTTTACAGCAAACGAAATATTTTAATTAGTGTCCACCATTGTAAATAGTATAACTTGAAGGCTATAATGCGTAGAATAATGCTTCCCCAGACTTATTTGTAGAAAATTTGATTCTCTACAAAAAAAGGCCTTACTAATATTTTGATAACTGGCGCTGTTAAGGCCGCGTCTGTGAAAGAAGTAACATTTTCATAATATTTATCATTTTTTCGCAAACGCAGCCTCAACAAGCAAGCCATCAAAAAGTTTGTAGCATCTCTTTTGTAGAGCATGTAATTTTCTACAAAAAAGTCGAAGAGAGCTGTTATCTGTTATACAAATGCGTAAGAAGTGCTGATTTTTACCCGGTTGTCTAGTCCAGCGATTATTTGCGCATCCCAGTTAAAATATTTCGTTTGCTGTATATGGAAAGGTTTTTTTTGTAGGTTTCAATGATATAGAAAACTTAGAATTCAAACTAGGTTCCAGTATATTATGTTTTTCCACTATGCTCCCTACGTTATAGTTTAGTGTAGATACAATTCGTACAAATAGCTTATTTTTTTGTATACATAGAAATATACTTCATTTAATCGAAATTTGTGTAATATTGGTTCAGTGTAAATTTCAATAAAATCGTTTATTGTACTTGTAATCATTTTCTTAAACGACTTTACAAAGAAAGGATGGTCATTTTAGGCGTACTCTCAATTAGATACAAATCGGGTGCCTATTAATGTTTGATACCCGCTATAGTTTGTTATTAATTTAAGTTAATTTTTGTGCAAGTTCACTTAAATTTGATCTACTTAGAACTACATATATACAGCGTTTGTAAGAACGAAATAATAACTGAACTGAACAAGGAAAAAACTAACAATAAATGCTAAGCAAATACATCGCCTACAGATATAAATTATAATCAACGATTCTAAAAAAATAGCGAAAAATGTGTCTATAGTAAAATATGATACAACTAAACAAACATGCTTATGAATGACTATAACTAGCTCTAAAACTACCAGAAATATAGCAAGAATTAAGATCATATTTTGCTAGGAAAAGAAGTGTAAACATTAACTTATCAAGGGAGAGGATTTATCAAACTAAAAATAAATCATAAAAGTAAAATCGCAATAAAATTTAGAAAACTCCTTGAATATTTTTCTAAACATAGTATAAATATTCACAAATGTCTTTTATATATCTTCTACATTTAATTTTCCCGGATAATGCTTAGAAAATTGCGGAAATATATCGAAGCGGGAAAAGTACTGAGGAATTTTATATTGAATACATAGTTTGTGTTTACACGAGCCTTGAGGGCGGTTGGTGAAGGGTAGCGAGAACGCGTTTTGATTTACAATGGCAATTTTCTTTTTAATTTTTAAAAATGACAAAAATAGTTTATAACAGGAAATTAGAGTAACAGTTTTTTCGCAAGTTATTTAGGAACACAATTTAAATTAACTTACAATTTAGAAAGTTATAAATAAAAAGTAAGGCCCAAGTTTTAACCCTTTCGAGGTATATTATACCGTACATACCACAAATTCAAAAATTTATCTAAGATGTTGCTTAGCGGTGTACCATATGTCTATGTGTCTACCAGTCTACCACCGGCTGAATCATTTCTTACAAGCGCCCTCTATTGCACAGCCAAGTAAGTTCGACTAATTCGGGGATAGATGGCGACAATTGATAAAATTTAAAATCTGATTGTCAACGAGATAGTGTACAAATTTTATAGGTGATAAATAATGAAAATAAATTAAAATAATGGCAAGTAGTACCTTATTATTATTTTAACAATGTATTACCATACGTATATGTCATTATAATATTTGACAAAACTTTAGACCGTTATTTATTTGTGGTATTTCAAACATACCACAACGCTAAAATTCAGTATTTTTTTAATTTTTAGGTAATACAGTTTAGAGTTTTAGTGAGCTAGAAAATCTAAATGAAGGTGAAGTAGACGCACTATTTGTAGAAATTCCGTCTGACGGGGAATCCGTGGATGCATTTGGTGAATCCAATGACGAGGAAAATGTCGCTACTAATATGGAGCATATAGAAGAAACTATCGTTGCCCCTGCACAAAATATATTTGATTCTGAGGAAGATGACGAAGAAGACCTCCCACTATCACATTTACTACCAAAAGATATATTTACTTGGAAGAAACCTTTAGATGTAGAGAGATGGGATCAGTCTCTGTGCATATGCCAATTTATGGAAATTATCGCCGATGCGCGCTGTGTAGTACCCGAGACCGTCAGAGAAGAACAAAATGGGCTTGCGATACCTGTGGAGTCGCATTATGTTTGTCCGATAAAAGTCATGTTTCCAAGTATTTCATAAAAAACCCTAATTTTGTTTTATTTGTGGCTTAGTGGTATATGTGAAATACCACCATTTTTTTGGAAAAAGTAATAAAATAAAAATTCAAAAAAAAAATACAGAAGACTTATTTACTTTATCCTCTCTCAGTATACCTAAAACCATAATCAAAAAACCATTATTTCTGAACGCTGCCCACGAAAGGTTAAACAAGGATAAAAGTTTGCATTAAAACTGTACTCCCATTTTTTTTGTTGATATTTATTGCAACAGTCAGTATAAGTGTTGCTGTTGTAATTTTCTTTTTCCAGTTTTTAGAATTCCAAACCAATGTTCTGTTAATATGACGAGGTTTGAAGAGCACATGCTTAATGTTCTACGGAGGTGAAAGGACCAGGAAAAATCGCTATACCCGAGGAGTGTTTGTGAAAGGAAAATATATTCTATGTATACATAAAAATTGAGTTAGTATGGGACCTATAGTTTGGCAGCTTTATATTACCACTTCCATGCGATTTTCTCTCTAAAGCGTGAATACTGCAAGCCAAGGGATTAATAAAAAACTAAACAGTTCTGATGTCGAAGTTGTATATGTACCATCTCAAAGATATAAATTCATTACGCTCAGTCTATTCAAAATTTACAACGCTATACTACAAGAAAATATTGTAAAATACTTTATGAGTGGTAGAGAAATTTTACGAAAATGCAAAACTCATGAAATACACCAAACTCACCAGTCAACAGCCACTTATACCACTAAGCAGCATTGAAATTATATGTATAAAAAAAGTAGTGTAAAATCGAAAAAATCAATGGAAAGAGGCTCTGACTCTCACCAAGAATTCACTCTCACTTTGGGGTAGTTTTTTAAGGAAACTGAGTTTCACCACAGAAATTATCATCTGACGGAATAAACTACAAATTTGGACAAAACTGTTTTATGTTCTTCTTTTCAAACAGCAATATCTTGTGCAACAATAAGAATGAAAATTTGTTCCTTTCATATCATTTTAATTTGATAAACTTTGAAGATATGTGAGGTAACTTATTAATTTATTACACACTATAATAAAATTTCTTGCCAATTTTTAAAATAAAGTTTCTTATTTTTTTGCACATGAACTAACATCTTGATGTCTCATTGATAGCTCTTTTGGTTAGGAAAATCAAAATATAGTAAGTGGAACTGGTGAAAGTTCTTGCCTAATAGAGTGGTAGGTGTTTCCCACGCATTTTTCGCCATTTCACACCTACTACGGAAGAAAAGAGATACTATACGTTTGTTTAATTAATTAGAAAAAGACAAAATCACACTTTGCTTGCATATTAATAATGCCGGCTAACTAGGTAACGGTATATTCTAGCGCAACCTCTTCGTTAAAATTTTTGGAAAGCATTATGCGTAGAATACGTTGGAGAAAATCAATGAAAATGAAATGAGTTCATTCACAAATTAAATTTGATGATGGTTTGTTAACTGGTGTAGATAGGCGCGCTTTTTCTATATAATTTCTTTTAATTATTGGTCTCTATCCCAAACGGATATGCTTGGATGCGTTAATAAAGCAGTAAGATACACATTAATTGTATTAATGAAGATGAGTTAAGTATCGTGTGGGAATCTTGTAATTATATGAGTATGTTTATGGCATAAATTAACATCAATTATATTTTCTTCGAAAAAATAATCGAAAAGATGTCTTAATTTAACATAATAAAAAATAACAACGTCCCTTTTGTACTAATTTGTACTTACTCTTTTGTGTATACAGTCCATATTAAAAACTCTTAAATTAGGTATTCTCTTTTAATTGATTAGAAAAGACTACAATGTATGTATATATGTAAATTCAGCATTCCATATCATAATATGAAATTGAGCAATTACAAACGTTGTTGATTTACTGAAGAGTTAATCACAATAATCATTTGTTAGTTTCTAATATTAGTCTACATACTTTCCGCCTAATTAAACTCCAAAACTTTTATCAATGATAGCAAAGTGGTGCAAGATGGTGCGGAAACTTTGAGGTAGAAAGTACAGACGTTCATAACAAGATTGGTCAAGGAAGAAATAAGTACCTAACTGTCAAACGTAGATTTTGCTCAAGGGTTGATTTAGGTATTTCCAGAAAATTCTCCGTGGTAAACAATGAGATCAGTTCTTTGTACTATCGTGACTGGGCAAAATCTATGCGAGTTGGATTTCCAAGATGCTGCCCGACCATCACAAAATACAGTAAGTGGACACTGCATTAACGTTCTTTCAGAGCATTACCATAATGAAGGAGAAGGTTTCTGATAAAATCATTTCATATTTCGTGCCCTATCCATACGAATCTATAAGTATAGTTTTCCAATATGAAAATGAAGAACCATGTAAACAGTGGATGCAATTTCATTCCCTGAATAAACCAAGGAAATATCAGAGAAACTTCTCCAATATGCCGATATGCTATACAGCTTATGAACAGGCCTTTGAGACCTAGAGCTGTCTTACTCTCTTCTCTTCCTTCCTGTGCTTTGCTACGTTTTTTTGTGTGGCCGTTTGCTTCTACAATATTACATATTTTTGCAATGTGCAGGCGCTCATATGAATGAGTATGGAATGATAAACACAGTATAGTGCAAGTGTACGTCATTATTTATATCATGCTATGAAAGTAAAACTACTTACGCTTGGGTCTATACCTATTTTCTTATATTCCTCTGGTATGGGCAACTGATGAACATCAGATGTAAATCGCAGTTGTAGTCCTCCAATCCATCGAAATAGGAGATAATATAGCCTGCATACATCTGTGGTACGATGGTCCGCGACCGATAAATGTTTTGCATAATGCTATCCTCTCAAGTGGACATGAACAACAGCTTTAATCACTAATATAATAGAGGGTGGAGTAATTTTAAAGAACTTCACTAGTACAGATTTTTGTGTGGCTGATGTTTGGCAAGTCCTTCTCTGAAATGTCACAGCTACCGCAGATTACTAAAGTTCTTAGACTGGATCAAACCCAGGAGATGTACATACATCCAAAATACGTATTTTTAAATTAAATGTTTTTTTTTTGTTTCAAGCAACGGTTTATTTAAAACGAGTAATGTTCCTATATTTAAATAAAAATAGGCTTCTTTCACGGACAGTTTCTATACATATACGCTCGTCGAATACTTTATCGAAGCGGTCGAGTTGTTATACCCATCTTTGTGAATAGCCTACATAAGCGCACTTTTTCTTACGGTTAAGAGAGCTGACAGTAGAAACCTCATTTCTCGTGCTTCAGAGGGTAGGCGGCCATGGAAGACCATTCAGTCGCGATTCGTTCAGTGGGTCTCGCCGTAGTATCGCGCGCCGTCACAATTCGCCAGTACGAGTAAAGATCGTCGCCGACACAATCCAAATTAACACTTTTGTAAAAACGAATGATGCGCACAAATGGCAGTGATTTAACTTTTACCATTTTCTGTGCCACTTAATAACAACTGTAGTTGTTAAAAGGAATATTCGATTATCTTTTCGCGCCAGAATATTATGAAGTGACTTATCTTCAAAGATGTTAAGTGTTTTCTTAATTTTTGTGAGTACCACATTTCAATTTTTATGCCCTAACTATATTGATTTCTAAACGATTATTTATTTACTAGAAAATATACTTAGTTCCATCTTCACATATATGTAGGTATGTAGTTTATGTTTACATAATCGTTGATAACATAAATAATAACTGCAATTTCCCATATCAAGGAATTGAAGATTGAATTTGACTATACTTTGTTGCCTCAATTTTAAAGTATAGGATACCTTGTGTGTATTATACTAATTCTAGTATAATGCAATGATTAGCATTTATTTTTGCATACCCTTTATACATTTCTGAATATCAAAATACTACATAAATTGATAAAGATAACCATATTAACCGTGTAACGAAACATGTATTTAATACGTTTATTGGTAAATGTTACCTAATATTTCATTTGAAAAATATACAGAAGTTGAGAGACTTACTTCGATTAGCTGGTGAAATTGATATTTTTATTTATCCGAAATTAAGTAAAAATAGAATAATAATTACCTATTTATCTCAAAAATATACATATAATTGAGGACTTAACGGAACCAACAAACAATGTTAAGTATATGTCTACCAAAGGACTGTATCATTAACTACGTAGTTTCCCAGGTGTGTGCTTTTCAAGTTCAAAGATCAATGTGGTTACTGTAATTCACCGGACTAAAATTAAATTTATCACTTTAATGTTGACCATTTAACTCGAAGAATGTCTTTGTTTTGGTAAGTTAACTGCATTAGTCTACATCTTTCTGAGAGTACTATTTCGACTACTACTATTACTTAAATGAGTAGCAAATTCCTGAATGTGGATTATGTAGGGATCTACTGCAGAAATGATTCTATGAAGAAATCCAATATAATAGAATAGGTAGCCACAGTTCTCTTTCTTCTGTTACATTGGGGTATCATCAAACTTTGTCATCGTTTGAGTAACAAGCGAAGAGTTGTGCACTTTATTAGGTACCTACTTATGAGTAAAAGCACAACAACATAATTTACTACAATCACACACTCGGAGAATAATAGACCAATGGAACTGGACGAACGCAGAAAATTAACTTTTAAGTGTTTCGAAACAGAGGCGTTTGAAGTTCACCAACACCAGCCTTTTACATCACTGTACATACATCACCTAAAATGATTTACTTATTGCTCAAAGGGATCTGAATAGGATACTAAGCTTCTTTGTTCCTCATATGCATGAGCAAAAATCATGAATAAATGGTTCGAAGAGGTAGGAATTGTTAGAATGGAAATCCTATAGAAGTTGTCTGGAATGTATAAGGAAGAAGTATGGCTTAACAAATTCTTGTGCTTGGTTGAATTGCCGATATTCTAATTGATTTTAGGGAAGAGTGGGAATAGATTCTTTAAGAATTATTTGACAATTTGGTTCACTCCATACCAGCAGGATAACAAGCCATTTAGGAGATCGTATACCTTATTAATTTTTAAATTTTATCACAATAAATTGCAACCATTAACAAAAGCAATTGTAGTTTGCCTGAAAATCGGCTTAAATTCATAGAACATGTTATATTTGCTCACGTGACTAAGCCTAAACAGTGTAATATATAAAGTTAGGGTCGAACAGGACTTATCAGAGAGTTTTGAAGACACAAAAGGGCTGAGACAGTGGGAGAATTGGTTTGCAGGGGAAGCCAAGGATTACTAAGGGATCTTACTCTACAAAACCATTACTAAACCAGTCGTATTGTTTGCCAGTAAAACATGGACATTAACAAAGAAAGCAGAAGAAGAATTTGTCGTGTGGGAAAGGAAAATGCTTAGGAGAATATATGGAGGAAGGAAAGAGAATGGAGAACATAATAACAAGGAGAACTAATCAGGAGATATGTATGTATATACTTTATTTTATATGGAGGAGCCAAAGCTGTCAACGGTTATAAAAGCCCAGAGGATTAGGTGGTTTGGTCCTAAGGAAGGGAGCAGGCCGTATGATTAATAATATTATGGATGTAGGAATAATTGAAAATAGTAGCAGAGAATGATCTGGAGTAAGCGGGTCGACGCAAGTAGAAAAGCTGATGACAAATCTACATATAACAACGTGGAAAGAGACTTCTGCAGACAGAAAAAAAAATGGAGAGAAGTGGTTGAAGAAAAGTGGAAAAGTCGAGTGGCGTAATGTCAGGCGTACGTGCAGGCCATGATAAATGTTGGTGATTGTTCACAATTACACTATGTGAGTTTTGAATGGGCGCAATTGTGACAATTCCTGGTATTATTTATACCATCTCGGGTAAATTGTGCCTGTAGAAAGGATACGCGGAATAAGCTCTAAATTATTATGCAATCTTTAGCAAAACTGCATGCTTTTGGCCGAATCCCTTGGTAATAAATGATAAACTTTCTGAAGATGGTAAGGATTAAGTCCATTGAGATGTAAAATTCGCCAAACCTGAGTTTGACAAACACCGGTCACATGACAACTTCTGCGTATACCTGTGGATGGGTTATACTCAACTTCATTTAGGACAACGTTAGCTTGCTGAGCACTATCAAATTCTCTTTTGACTCTTGAATTGGGAGAAGATCCCGTCTCTCTCAAATGCTGAAATACATTAGAAAATGTCGTATGGTGAGGCACTACACGATTTGAAAAGCATGTCTGCTTTCATTTCAAAAAACACCATGTCAGCGTATTCCGCGTTGGTATATGTTCTAGGTGCGGTTACTATACATTTAGATATTAATTTTGCACTTTTATTTATGAACAAATGTCAATTTAAATAAAATACATGCATACGTTCTTTTCTACATGTAAAATGCATCTCAAGAATGCATACAAATAGCGTTAACGTAAGCACATTTTTATTTGTGTGGATATCTCGAAAACGAAGAGCAATTGACCTATGGTGTATCTGAACTTTTTTGATCAGAATCACCTTTAGAACATATGATGTAATTTTGCCGGTTACCTCATGGAACACCCTTCTCTTTCCGTTTGAATTAAAACCGGGTTAATATTCTTTCGTTATTTTATTCACAGCGTGGGGTTTTATTATAAAGAGAACATTAATTCCAATTTACTTGAATGAACTGGTTGGGCATCTTACGTAATATTTTGAAACTGTTTTTGTACCTACATTTGATTTTATATGTTGTTATTAACCTTGCCAAAAATCAAACTACTACTAACGCATGATATAAATTATTATTGCTTAAACACTAGAATGCTTAAAATGAAAAAAATGAACATTTTCACAGTTTATTTTTCTAGTCTTGACGATTTCTAAATTACTTCGATGTTCCGTCAAATTTGAATAAATATTCTTGTGCATTAGCTTTATATAAAGATTTCTTAAGAATACAACAATATTTATGTAGGATACCAACATATAAGCTACGTCTGTGTTTCTCGTTGAATTTTAATAACTTACCTCTTGATTCTGCAGAATAAATTATATATAATAAAACAACAAAACTATAACAAATTTATGTATATTTATGCGTAGTGTATGTATATATATTTATTTATATTTACGTAGTTGTCAACACAAAATACTTTAATTAAATTTGTTTTAAGAAAATAAAATACATGATAGATGACAAGCCTTATAATAAGGAAAATCTGCTACCAGTCTGTGTCAAATTTATAATAATTTTACCTCCTACACCACACCGTAAAATTTATATGTAAAATTCAGTTACTGTATGGGATTCATCTGAAAGGTCTGTATTCCAGATTCCAGATCAGTGCTTTGCAAAAAAAGGCTTCCCTATTCTACTTCAAAGTCTAATGGCAAATAAATATCTGAGCAATTATATACATAATAAGATTTATTTTGCTACTATCATCATATAGCACTAGTTGCAACTATATCTACACTTCACTTTTTTGCATTCAATTATTCCAAAAGAGGAGCAGTTTTGCCGACACATTCTCTAACATTTTCTTTTCAGCTTATCTAGTACATATTATTGTAAGAAACATTTTTGAAATAATATGAAATATAACAGATTTCAAAGTTTGTCATATTATATTTTAATATTATTATCAAATATTGAAAAAATATCTCTCTAAGAAGAATGATATACCAAAGTTTAAAACGATATTGCAACCATCGTAAAAATGCTCTACATACGTATCACTAGTTCTCATTTATGCTTATTCTACTCGGAAGTTTTAGCATGGCTAGAGACACGTTTCTTTCTATTACTCCTTGAAAATTTGAAAGTAATTTTATGCTTGCTGGTGTAAAAGCACCTAACACGATATCAAAATGGAAGAGGTAGTACTGTTGTAAGAGCTAGCGTTGGAGAAGTTCCAGATTTATGTCTAAGACTACTGACGTATTGTGGAAAGAATTTAATGAATGAAATTTTTAAGAAATGCTGTTGAATGGACACAGTTCTGTTCACAGTTGTTGTCTATATTTCTACATTCTCCATACACACTTTCAATTGCACTTCTTAGTTTTTTACCAACCTTATTCTTTTTCAACATGTTCCATATCTCAACCGTTGATATCCTGTCGAACGCTTTCTCAAGGTCTATGAAAGCAATGTATGCTTCTTGACTTTGGTCTAAGGTCTTCTCAATAATTTGTTTTACACTAAATACAGGGTTCGGCAGTAAAACGGGATGATTAAAAACTTTAATTATTTCGTAAAGAATGAGTGTTTTTATTAATTGGTCATCTAAATATAAAGTATAAGAATGGCCCTGTGGCGTGCAATAAACAAAAAATGAATTTTTAAATACTACATTTGTCAAGTGTCCTCCATGGAAATTTATGCAGTCGTATAGTCGAGCCTGGAAGTTTCGCATGACCCCATGCAGCATATTGACGGGTATTGCTCCCACTTCGTCTCGAATGCGTTGCTTGAGGGCTTGAATAGTTCTGGGTGGATTGACCTGGAACACTTGTTTTTAGGTACCCCCATAAAAAGAAGTCGCAACCCGTTAAATCGGGAGAGCGAGGGGGCCAAGTGATATCCCCATTGCGAGAAATGACTTTGCCCGGAAACAAAGCTGTCACAGCATCCATTGAAATTCGTTCGGTGTGGTTTGTTGCTCCGTCTTGTTGGAAAAGTGTGTTTCTAGTTATTGGGAAACGGGCAAGTTGTGGTGTCAGAAAGTCACGAATCATTTCAACGTATCGCTGAGAATTAACAGTCGCGTTAACAACGCGTTTTCTACCATATTCTCAAAAAAATACGGACCTATTATTCCATTTGCAGACATTCGACTAAAATGTAGGCCGTGCTAATGGTGGGGGCCAATGACATTTGTTCCCATCACCACCTTACGAGCTCTAAGCCACACTTTAAATCATCCCGTTTCACTGCCGGACCCTGTATATGATCTTGAATACTATATCCCCTTCTAAATCCCCCTCGAACACTTTTGCTACTACACTGAATAAAGTCACTCCTCTGTAGTTTTCACAATTTCTGGAGTCACCCTTTTTAAATACGGGTGCAATTATACCTACTTCCCAATCACAATCCCAAATTTTCCTAAGCAGTTCCAACACAATTTTTATTCCCTCCTCGCCCACATTCTTTAACATTTCAAGTTTGATGTTATCTAAGCCTGCTGCCCGTTTTCAGCTTATTTATTGGCATGATTACTTCTTTCGTTATCTCTTTCTCCTGTTCTAGTTCTTCTTCCTCCCGGTCCATTTCTGGATTCGTGCTTTCTACTTTTGCATCCGAATTTGTATCCGCACCAAGCAATTCCATGAAGTATTCCTTCCATCTATCCCCAATCTGGTCATCATCTGTGATTATATCTCTTTTTTTATTTTTTATCACTCTACTATCACTATTTTCTCTTTCCTTAAAGTTTTAACTACCCTGAAAAATAATTTCTGATTTCCCTTACTTGTGGTTTCTATCCGATGACCAAATTCTTCCCATGTTTTCTGCTTCGCTTGGTATACTATTTCTTTTCTGCATGTGTACATATATTAATTTCGGCCCATTTCCTTTAAGCGGACACCTCTTTCAAGCGGACAAATTTGAGGCGACCGAAGGTGTCAGGTACACTGTATAATGAACTGTGATTTAAAGTAACATAAAATATTCTTCTTGAAGAATTCTGTTCTACACGTGATACTTTTTTAATCGATATACCTGTACATCTAGACTTTTAGAAAATTTTAAGTAATCTATTTGAATGACCAGTTAAATGGCACAAACATATTTACTCGATTCCAAGTATTACTACTCGTATTTACTATATAAAGAAAGTCCGTTATTCAAGACTGTGTTAATTACAGTGGAGGTTTTTAGCTAAAAAATGCGAACAATGGCTATAGTACGTCTTGCATTCTAGTTACAGGTAATTATTTCAGATAGCTTACATAATCGAAGTAAGTTACTTATAGCGAGTACAACCTACACCAATAGAAACTACGTTACTTTATATGAAACTAAGATATGTACTTCTTTTTTTAATCTGGTAGCATACATATCTTGCTTGTAATATATCAAAAATCATATTAAAATTATGCATGTGTCGATTTATTTAATAAAATAGTAATAGATTTAGATTATGTTAATATTTATATTAATAATTGTATGAGTACTAAATCTTCATTATCCGTCAGTTGCCAAATTTTTCTTTCCCATTCTTAATCTATACATTCTGATTGTATTATACCGTCAATGTAAGAATACCGACTTTGTGCGAGAAAAGTACCGTTATACAGCGCAGAGCAAATATTAACTTTCTACCTCTACGCGGTACGTAAGATGATCGCTTTAGCAAATATATTTTAGTAAAATAAATAAATATTCGTTTGTGCATATGATGACTAATGTTTCTTAAAGGAAGCACATTTAACTGTATGTAGGTTAGGAGAATAATCGATTTCTTAAACTGTGTTTCATTGTATGGAGTTGCTTTCTGACATTCTACACGTTTTCTTACTTAGTAGGTATACGGGAATACAGAGAAGTACAAAATCTACTTACATTCTATTTGAAATGAAACTGAAATTAAATTAAAATGTTCGGATATTGACGCACACAGATAGGACAAAAAATGCAGAAATTGTGCTATGTCGTACTTTCGAGGGAGAGCATTGTGTGAATTCTATGACAGACTTTAGATAAGAACTAATTACAAGAGATAAAAGACACTACTCTGCTGTAGTTATCAAGACAACTTGAACAATCGATAGCAAATTTGAAACTTTTAGAGATCTAAAGGGAGAATTTGCAGGAGAGCATAACCTACAAAACACTTAAAATTTAAACTTATCGGCTGTAATACCAATCAAAGCAAAGAAGACCCTTATTATTACTAATTATAATATATAAGAATATTACGCTTAAATGCAATTCTTTGTACATACCACATTTTCTTGTAAAAGGATCTCCAATTTTCATTCAAGTCGAGAGTCTCAATTGGTTCTTCGCCACTTACTTCAGAATCGTTTTTGGGTACACACAAATAATTTTCATTTTTCAAGCCTCAACATACAGAAATTGATCTGACTCCAAATTTGATAGAGCAACTTTCAATATTTTAACCATACAGCCAGTAATCCGCTGGGCTAAGATGATCAAGTGATCTTGGTGACCATAAATTTGCGAAATGTCTGTTTAACACACGATCTTGAAAAACGTTGGTTAACAATTCTTTGACTGTTCGGAAAATGTGCGCGAGTGCCCTACATAAAAATAATGTTTTGAGTTCCTCGTTGCTCGCTTTGCAGCTGCTGAATAACTTTTACTTACAATCAATAACATTTGCAAGTATGGCTCTCCGTTAACCGTTACAGATACGGGTTCACCGTTCTGCATTTACTCGTAGAAATTACGTACTAATGATGAAATCAGCTGTAAAACCATACCAAACAGTGACTTTGTTGTCATGAAGACCAGAAGAACGAACCAGTACAATTCAGTCAGGAAACAAAGTTTTTAGGATTAGTCCTTGACTCGAAGAACATGGAATCAACATCTTGAACAGATGATAGACAGGTGCACTAATGACCACCCGAAGGACAATTGGGAAAACATGGGGATTAAAACCATGCATGACCTATGCTAACCTACGGTTGCCTGATTTGGTGGACTAAAGTTACACAGAAGCAAGCGATTGCAAAACTCCAAAGGTTCAGAGGTTAGCTTGCCGGTGCATCACTGGTGCTGCAAAAAGCACGCCAACAGCTGCTAGGGAGACCATGCTAAACCTGCCCCCCTTGGACATTTCCATATGGGGGGAGGCAAGAATAGGAACACATAGACTGAAATGCGGTGGAAACTGGAAAACCCAGAATACTTCAGGGCAATCCGAACCCAGATCTGGTACGCAGACGGGTCAAAGAGAACGACAGGTTCTGGGGCAGGTATATATGGGGAAACCCTAAATCATGAAGAATACATGATATTAGGGCAATATACCACCGTGAAACAAACGGAAATACTAACAATAGAGATATGTGCCCGTGGATAAACAACCAAAGGTCAGCTGATACGTATCCTATCGGACAGTCAGGCGGCCCTAAAAACTCTAGCAGCCTATCAGATAACCTCAAAGCTAGCTTGGGACTGCCTGGAAAAGCTAAAAACTCTGGCAGAACACAACAAAGTCACTTTGGTGTGGGTGCCGGGGCATAAGGGCATACCAGGCATTGAAGTCGCAAACAAGCTCGCAAGAAGAGGCTCTGCAACTCATTTCACTGGACCGGAACCGGGTCTGGCGATACCTAAGACTGCAATACGTGGTGCAGTAGCTGAGTGAATTACAAAAGCACATCAGGTACACTGGAACAGCGTTGAAAGGCAGTTACACAGCAAACGGATGATGAGGCGGCTGCCAGTTAGCAGCGGATGTGCTGGCTCTTAACCGAGTACAGGTTAGAACAGTGACGAGCTTGTTAACAGGACACGGCTGTCTAAGGGAATATCTGCATAGAATCGGAATCTTTAAAGATGAACCTATCTGCAGATTATGCAATGAGAAGGAGGAAACAGCCTACCACATTGTATTTGAATGCGCTGCATTGGTACAACGGAGACAGTCGCTTTTGGAACAAACTAACCAACCAACAGGTCTACCGGAAAGAGATTTACCATACAGGCTATTAAACTTAGTAAAGGGGACAAGCCTGTTTTTGAAAGAAATTCACTAGGGACAGAATAATACAATAGGCCTTAGGCCGCGGTGCTAAGGGGATGACGTGAAACCTGATCCATACCCAGTGTGCAAATCAATCAATCAATCAATCAATCAATCATGAAGACCTTCTTGAGCGATTTCTTGTAGATTTTCTGCAGATCAGATTCTACAGTATTGAGTAATATTGACTCCACTTTTCTAATAAACTGTGCCTCATCTGTCCATAATACACGGTATAACCATTCTGGTGCAATATCCATCTGAGCAATTAATTAAATTTTCCAAACCGTGGTATACGGTATTTGCATTTGGATATCACATTTGCACTGCTGATTGCTAGTGGTTTATCTCTGGCTATGTCCAGATTTTCATGAAAAACCTTTTAACTTGGACATCACTAATTCTTGGTCTTTTTGAGCTTGGTAGATTAGTTACAGACCCTGTATTTCCAAATTTTTATAACAAATTGCGACACACTATTATTTGACAGAGCTCCGCTCTCAAACCCTTGTGCGAAATCCTCGCTACGTAATCCAGATGTGTTTCCCATAGATATAGTAAAATCTCATTCCTTAAGCAATTAGAATTCGTTTATTTTTTATCATTAATTTAATTTGTTAAGAAGTTGTATTAATTTAAAATATATTCTTTACGTTATGATAAACTTGTACCTATACATCCAATTCAATAGTGAGTTTCTAAAAACAAAGTTTCTTGCTTTCGATATGTATCGTGTGCAAAACGTAAATTTTATGCAATTGTAAAGCTAGCTACAGCGAATATGTATTCATTCATAGCTATTGCTAATTATGTGTAAATTATTTATACCTACATATATACAATGTACTTCATGAAATCTGGATTGACAATGAAAGCATCAAACAGATAGAGTCTAGATCAAACAAATATGTATTTGGTAAAATGAAGAATTTTTATTTGTTGGAATAAATTTGAAACTCATCTTATCTGTATTACAGTAGCAATGCTGGTTAATTCTGTTTTTGTTTTAATTCCGGACTTTATGGTATACAGCATGGGGCGTATCTCTTCATATGTTTGATACATTCAGCAAATTTGTGTAGTAGTACAACTTATGTATGTATGTGTTTCGTTAACTTTGGATTGCCTACGTTCTCTAACTTAAGTTAACTTTAAAAATCAGATTAGAGTTGTACTAAGCTACCGCCTGTTTGTTATCAGGCGCTAATTGTACATATACAATCTGTCTTAGTATGGAAGAAAATATCTAAACCAAATTATTCACATTCACATATTGATTGATTCATTTTTGATCCTCACCATTGCGATCTCGCTTATTATTGAAGATAGACAGGAGGTTTAAATTTGGCAAAGTTGTGAAATTTTGTGGTTATTATGTTCTCCTGGAAAGAAAGTAGACTAAGAACAAATGACGTTGGAGATTTGTGAAAAAAACGGAAAAATTTCATTTTCGTAGGTATTTTGCTTGTAGCATTTTTATTTGGTCTTGCAGCGCAAACCCAAGGACACGTTCTGAAGGCCATTTTTACTCCTCTATCTAAATCCAATATGGCGCCCATAAGAAATAACAAAGTTGATGATGATCCAAAGAAAATGAAATGCCGTATAAAAAATTTGTGTACACCATTAGATAGAGGAGAAAAATGGCCATGTGAATGTGTCTTAAGCTTTTCTCTGCAAGATCAAATAAAATTGCTACAAACAAAATAAGAAAATAAAACTTTGCCGTTTTTTTCAAAAATCTCGAACGTCATTTGTTCTAACTCTACCTTCCTTTCGGGATCATAATAACCACAAAATTTAGCAACTGTGGCAAATTTAAACCTATACCGTTTATCTTTAATAATAAGCGGAATGAAAAAAGCGAAGAAGTATTACCAACTCTAATTTAAACTTTAAACATTAATGCAAATATGGCGACGTCCCTCTTTGAGGAAAGAGCTGCACCATGGAGAACTGCAAAATATTAATACTTGCAATAGTTTGGTCAACAGATTAAAGCATCAGTAGGCATCAACCTAAATGGGTATAATTTGATACATTTAGGTAGTGCAACTTGTGGAAACACTGTAAAATCCGTTAATCACAAAATAAGTAAATAATAAATAGAAAAATGTATACTACCTATTTTTCGAGAGAATAAAAAATTAATACTTACACTATAATATATCATTATATGTATTACAAAAAGATCATAAATTCGGACTAACTATGTAAAGCAACATACCAAGTAAACTTTATTGGTAAAATAAGTGTAACATTTTAATCATGTAAACACTTGCATCCATTCTATTATTCGGAAAATATCTTGGCTGATAACTGCTGGTTCTCGCTCAAATAAATTCATACCAATTTTTAAAGATAAATAACATTTTTGAATTTTTGAACACAAGTATTTCAAGCTCGAATTAACAATATTTTCTTATTTGTTTTGTTCCATTTGTTATTTGTTTTCCATTTCTGTGGTTTTGGAAAGTGAAAGCAGAAGCAGAAGAATGACAAAAATGCAACTTCATTTGCAATGATATTGACAAAGGAAATTACGGTACACAAATTTCAGAAGAATGACGCTAGAAGGAAGATAGCTGTTAATTAATAGCACAATAAACAGCAGAATTATTCCTTAATTTCCTATTCGGATCCTCCATATAACAAGATAACAAGTGGTAATTAATGACACACAGAACATATTTAAAAGTAGGTACTCACAATTTCAATATATCGATCTCAAGCTGAAATAAATAAATCTATTATTTATTTATGTATAATGTATACTTAGTGAACATTGGTTTAGAAATGTAATTTGATCGTAGCGAAAAAAGTTATGACGCTATGCAGTTTTTTTATTGTAATGTGTACTGTGTAATGTGTGTATTGTAAGTACTTGATTACTAAAAGAAACAATGACAAGTGGAAGAAAGGAAACAAGATTGTCCAATTGTAGTCAAACTGGCCACTGTTACTTCCATGATGCCCGCAATTACTTGATTTAAAACCACTGTAGGTGCTAAACATTGTTTGCAAAGCATATTGTAGCAACTGTAAGGTACATACCTATAGCATGGTTTTCATTTATTGTATGTATGTATGTATGTATCTAATTAAAACACAATATGATCAATACCTACACGGAGAAAAATTTATACTATTTATAAGTATAAATATACTGCATTTTAGTACAATTTATTGCTATATATGGGACAGCAACATAGCATACTAAATTTAACAATAAATTTATTCCTGGAAATTAAGTACCTATTGTACTACAATTTACTATATTTTGTAGTAACTTTAAGTAAATTGCTTGTACTACAATTAGCAATAATTTATACTAACAGATTTACAAAATAGTTTTATAAGAATTAAGAATACTACTGTTGCTAGTTTAAGATAAATAAAGTATTAAAATTGAATGAAAATTTATATTGCAATTAAATGTAAACTTTCTCAAGTTTTGGAAGAGGTTTTATTTAACTCAACCATTTATGTATACTAAAAACAACCCTACTTTATAATTACTTTTAATGGCAGTAATCACTGTTCTAGGAATAAAAAGTACTTACCGTAAGACTAAATTGTTGCCTTTTTAACAAGTATTTTTACTTGTTTATATGTACAGGTGGGCCGACATTTGTTCGAACAGTGTCACTAATTAATCTGAAACTGTTAAGATTCGACGCAATGTGATATATGTACATGTGTATATAAGGAGTTATTGCTATACGCAGAATCCTAACAGTTTCAGATGAATCAGACACTCTATTCGAACGAAGTCAGTTCTTACACAATGGCGATGGCGTTTACCAATATTATCCGCTCTATGTAGGATTTTAATACGTGTCTCCGAGGATATCTTGTGGACACGGCTGAGGATATCTCGAGGAAATATCCGGACGATATCCTGATATATTGTGTACACTATTATGGCAATGGTTTCAAACAAAGTTTGCATATTTTCCGCAACCATTTGTATAGTTTGTTGATGGATATAGTGCATCGGTTTTAATACTTAAACACATATGATAGTGTACTTGTATAACAAAATCATAAATCAAAGCGTCGTAGTTAATATATTAAAATATTAAAATTATTACTTTAAAGATATAATTATTACTTTAAAAGCATTATAAAAAACGCGCTAAAACTTTGTCAATATTAAAGGATAATTATATAATAAGACACTGCCCGGTCTTTAAGATTTCTGCAATAATATTACCGTTATACGCATTTTTAGATACATACGAAATTGTAAGGATTTTTTTTTGTAATCAATGGTGGATTTTAATGGTATCTACATTTTATACATAATAAACACAAACACATTATAAAAAATTTATTTATGCATTAACATATGCTTAACCACAATAAAAAAGGTCTTATTCAGCAAGCAAGCATCTTATAGTCTACATCCTTGACAGCACTCATTAGAACTGGCGATATATATTTTAACTCTAAATTGTCACAAGTCTATTCATAATTCACAAGTTTCAGATTCTTCAATATCCTGTATTTTAACTATAAATGTTGAACTATGACGTTCGGAGTTTCTAAATATAATTAAAGGTTTTTGCAAAGTATACATTTTTTACGAAAAATCAATAATAAATAGGATTCCTTATTTACAGTGTCTATTCTTAAATACAAAAATTGTTTGTTTAAATAATTTTTAATTCAATTCAACACTTTAACCCTCTAACATTTAAAAAGTACTTAATAGTAACACAATGTAATGAAAAAATATAGGTACATACCTCTAACTAACTGTCGTACTTTCCTAAAAATTTCAGGCGTCCTCCTGTCACGGGGATCAACTCTTTCAATAAAGTTGTTTTTTTTTTTAAATAATAGAAACGATTCGTTGTCTATCCCATTTGCTACAAAATTCAAGATGTTGTGAGTACTTAACCTAAACTGTAGTAGGTATGATGTGACGAAAATTACTTTTTTGAGAATAATTATAAAGTACCTACTTCTTGCATTTATTTACATTTTCCTTACCTTCAAATACGCTTACTAAATGCTGAAAGTTTCAACTTAGTAGTAATTGTTCCATACTGTCCATTTTTTTGCACGGTACACTACTATAATGTATAATTTTATATAAAATCTAACGAAATACGTGTTGTTTATCGATGTTTTACCGCCAATTTCAATCCTTTCACAAATACAAAAACCGCGCGTAGACTGCATCTCATTCTTTTTACGTACAAGCGCCTTAAACCTTCTCTCTCTCATTTCATTAGTGTTCCAACGTGCATAAATTGAAACTACCTTTATTTAAAAACCAATATATATATTTTTAAAAACCAATGAACTAGTTTTGCTAGATGTGTAAATTATTTTTATTTAAAAATTTAATCAAATGTAGTAAACCTTTTGTTTTAATCTTAAAACATTTTGTTTTAAGATTTTAGAAACAAAATTGTTGTTGGCCATTAAACACAGTGTTCGTAATTTTAATACAATTTATACTATTCATAAGTATAAATTTCTAAATAAATTGTTTTGCTAAAACATTTTTCTCAGTGTACCCTTTTTTTAGTAGGTATAGTTTTCCAAAAGCAATTCAACGGATCATGCCAACCATAATAAGTAATTTTCAACAAAATGTTGCTTGCGATAAACAATACCTATAGGTACAAATGTATATTGAAACATAAAAAAATATGTAATCTTAAACTAATAAATTCTACTGCTAATTGAATGTTGCTACAGACATTATTATCAAAGCAGCTATTTGTATTCTATATCAGTTCTGCCTAAAGTGAAAAAATCTAATATACATAAGAAATTAATCTTTAGTCAACATAAAACATAAAAAGTGATCATTGAATAAATAAATTGAAAACTGTTTTAAAAGTTCTGTTAGTTGACATTGACCTATACCTACGAGTAAAATATCGCTGTATGCTCGGCTTTCGTCCAATTTATATTCTAACAAAACATTTCTAAACTGCATATGCAATGGTACTGATAGACATATAACGGATGATTATATTAACTGCCAGATACTTATAATATCGAAAAGTAATTAATGAGAGCTATCCTAGTGTAGGTAATAGGTATATACAAACATATGTTGTATCTATACCTATTTATAAAACGTATTATAGTAGGATGGAGACAAATTTTATAAAGACATAACTGTTAATAGGTATTTAAATAATTCTATATACATGCATATGTTATAATTATTCTCAATAGATATATCTTGAAAGTACGAATGTACTAATTAGTTTGATGGAAAAAAAGAGAAGATCAAACATTGAATGTTTAATTCACGTCTTCTTTTGAACACCTACATATGTAGATACGTAAGTACACATCTGAACATCTTACATTAAGAAATAACCTTTCACACCTTTTTATTTATACCGTTGACGACGACGAGACTGAAACTGATTTTTTACTCGGTGGTATTCGATGATAGGATAGTCGGAAGCAACTTATTAGGTATATGTACCTATTTATCATTGGTGATACAGTTCAGTTCATTTAAGATGTTGTAAATAGATTTTTTTTCTGAATTTGGTAAATTGCAGTTGAATTAGCGATCTTAACTTAGACGTTTTCTCCAGCTGTAAGAGATTTCAATGATCGCTTAGCACACAAACTCCTACAAATGCCTTTCTAATTCAAAAATATGTGCGTCTCTCATGATACCTACAACTTGAAAACCTGTGGTAGTTGTCAAACACAGTTCCACATTTCCACTATTATCGTACTCCACTGATATTAAGCTTTGTCAAGACACCTTTAGACGGAGAAATAGGTAACCGGCAATAAGATTTTAGTGGCAGGTTATAATTCTACCCCTCACAACTAACAGGATAAAGGACAGGAGGACACATGGTAGTAGTAGCAGACATAGTTAATGCATTTATTATTATATGTACAGTGCCTGTCTTATGTACAGTGTCTGTCTCAAAATAAACAGCACTCTGTCAATAGCGACAGAGAGAGACTGTGCTTAGAGGCATTCGCATGGTACATCCTTTGTTTCACTGGAAGCGGGGTTATAGCGTCTCAAAGTCAGTATGTTTTTGTCATCGAACAAAGAGCCAATAGGTATTTAATTAAGTCCTGAAAATGTTTACCGCAACTTTTCAATTGATGCAACAATTTTATGGCGATGAACTCATGAGTGGTAGGTATACGCGCTTTAAAACGGTCGGAAGGTGTGTGTGCTCACTGTTGATCAAAAATTGCTCAGAATCCAACATTGCAAGGGGCATTGTTAAAGAGGCGAAAAAGGACGAAAAGTTTAAGAGGACTTTGAAAGGGTATTGGTTGTCATGAGTTCGTTCCATCAGGCACAAAGGTTAATGCGCCATTTTATCTTGGTTTTGGACGCCCCTGTTGCATCGTATTCGGCGTGAAGAAAGGAATTGACGTTGTTTGCACGCGCCGTCTCATCGATCGACACTCATCACCAATTTTTTGACCAAAAATCGCATTTTATTAGTCAACCATTCCCCATATTCGCCTGATCTAGCCTGGTGCAACCTTTATCCGATCGGAAAACTTTATTTGCCCAAGAACAGTCATGTATTATGCTGACGTTCCGACATCTAAAAGGTGCGTATCAACATTCTCAGCGAAGTCAAGTCGAAGGGATTACTCTCGATTGGAGATTAAACTGGAATCAATATCCTCATAGCGTTCTTCAAAAAGCTACAATTGCTTTTTGGTCGCGTCAGAAACTTTTTGGAAGAACTTGGAATCTTAAACAAAAAATGATCACTTACGCTAGTTTAGTATGGTGACCAGAAATCAACGAAAATCAATTATTCAATCATTAAACAAACCAACGGACAGCATGTCTGTCAAATTGCATCGCGAGCCACCATTCGGGGTGAAGAATAGAACTCTGGTGGACCCAACTTTGAAAACGTATCTCGTGTCTGGTATACATACGGATCTAAAATTAGGAAAGGAGTAGAGGTTAGCGTTCATCGACCGAGGGCCAACCTTTCTAGAGCCCTAGGAGCATCTCTAAAAATTTTTTAAGCGGAGATACACGCCATAAATCTTTGCGTCCGAGAAAACCTAGATAAAGGCCTAAAGGATGCAAACATTTACATATGTACCGATAGCTAGACCGCTCTAAAAGCTCTAGCTACTCACAGGTTTGAGTGTAAGTTGGTCTGGGAGTGTCGGATAATTGTGATGCAACTGGTCACAAATAACAGGGCATCCCTAATTTGCGTTCCAGGGCACACTAATACCAAAGGAAATAACATGGCGGACGAATTTGCAAGACAAGCCGAGAATACGCACTTCATTGGACCCGAATCCTTCTTTGGCGTATCAAAACACCAGCTCGAGAAGGAACTTAAAGACTAGGAAGCAAAGGGAATGGCATCCGTCTGCAAGAAAACACCAGGATAAACACAAGCGAAGAAATTTATCAACTGCTCGCCTAATAGCAATAAAAAACTCCTTGATCTAAGAAAATTAGACTCAAGAGATGGGCAAAGCTGATTAAGACATGTGTCGACTCTAAAGCCTGAACAGATTAATGCCTCGGCACCCAAACTAATCCTAGAATTCGTCAAGAACATTGGATTTGAAGGGTACTAAAGGTATAGGGTATTCATAATAGATCAATAGATCGCAGTGGGGAGAGGTTATGGCACCCTTCTTTTTACAATACAATACAATACTTACTTTAAGCAGAGGCAAACATCCTGTGCAGATGGACTTGCCTGGCCCTTCTTTATCTGCAGAAGAAATCGCTTACATCAGCGGCAAAACGTCAAGTTTGTAGTTTATTTTCTTTTTATTTATTTAGATTTGTGCTTTTTTTGCAAACATTGAAAACATTGTGCGTGTTAGTATTTCTCTTGAAGACTGCAGATATTGAATTAATCCTACCTTTATCTTATCTTGAACCAAGTCATATGTAAGTAATCGTGGCCAGGTAGTAAAGAATGTAGAAATATCATTGGAACGAATATCAATAGTACCTACTGTAAAAATAAGACAAAAATCATTAATCGAAAACTTTTATTAGTTTGATTAGTGGTGTCCAATAACCAACGAGTGGGGCATATATTACAAGTTCGAACCTAATACTTGAGCACAAAATTTAACATTAAGGCCTTGATCTCACAGGTTCGAACTAATTTGTAAAGAAATATGTAAGAATGTTAAAATCAAGATATACAGGGTGTCTACTGAATAGTCTACGAAAATAAAAGAAGTTAAAGCTAATGGCATAGAAACCTAATTTCCAAAAAATTAATACTTTATGTGTAATGGTTTCGTCAAAAATAAATTCGTTTTCCAAATCTTCGATCTATGATCCTGTTACGATAAATACTGCTTCACAAAAGTTGGTGTGCTGAATTACCATAATACTTATCACTGTGCCGATAAAAATCCACCAGATAACCATCAGAGTTCATCCCAACATAGGACATCAAAAATGTACGGGTCGGAATATTGGACGATCATTTATTTAGGCCACATGTACTTCCCGAAAAATTAAATGCGGTATATCATTTAAATTGTCTGAAAAATACTTTAGCCGATCACTTGGATGACATACCATTATATGTACGACGGCAAATGTGGTTCATGCACGATGGGGCACCTCTACATGCTGCCCGACTTGTATGGGAACATTTAAACCAGGCATTTCCACATTGGATAGGACGAGAAGGAATGATTCTGTGGCCAGCAGCAAGTCCCGATTTGAACCTGTTGAACATTTTCCTGTGACGATACATGAAAAACTTTAGAAATTTTAGACGTCGAGGCTCTTCGAAACTGTGTTGTCACAGCGGCCCAGCTTATGATAAGTTTTGCCGTCGCACAGGAGCGTGCATCCGGAGCTCATGGTAGTAATTGCGGACATTACTACTCTAAGTTCAACAGTCCTCTTCAAGACTACCACGAATTATTTGAAAAGAAAAAAACTATTAACTATAAACGCGATCTCAAATAGTAAATTATTAATTACCAGACCATTAGGTAATAATATGTGGTTGTACTTTAATATTGAAAGTTTCTGTAATGAAAAAAACAAAAACACCTGATTCCTACGGAAAAAAAGGTCGAAATGACTAAAATCTGTAGTAAATGTGTGACCTTGTTATAAATACAATATTTCTGAAAAGACCACATGTGTAATTCAGCTGCTTCGTAAAAAAATGCATTCATAGAGTACAATAAACATTTATTTACATATAACTTGATAAAAAGTTTGTAGGTATCTGTTTATGTCTATTAGAAATTTTTGCAGCGTTTCTTTTTTTCTTGTATACACGTGTCAGGCCAACAACAAAATTTATGTAAATTTATGTAACAAAATTTGTTAAAGGAAAATTTATTTTAATATATGATCGTCATTTTTTTGGATTTACCTTGTGATATTAGTTTTATACTTTTTAATTTTCCGACACTATTCATTTGACACCCTGTATGTATTTATACAAAGAATTGTTTACTGCTGAGCATCCGATATTTCGAAAGAATTGTTTACTAAATCCAAAATCATCTACGTTTATAATGCCAATATACGGAACAAAATATTATTAAATACTCGAATTTATAACAATTTACATACAGCCTTCTTTGTAACACACTGCAAGTTCGGTGTCATTATTGTCAAAATAACCATCGCTTCAAGGCTTTAAATGCGCTCTACATATCCTGATACGGTCAATTATAATTATTATCTTAAACGCTTATTTTCTGATTCTCATTCGTATCCGAATAAAACGTAATTAGTAACGGTACATAAGCATATAGCTTACGCATTGCTTTTAAAGAAATTGAGTTTTACCAACCGGTAATTATAAGGCGTACACACATACAACTGGGTTGATGGATAATCGAAATGTAGGTAATAAAACCTCACGAATTATACCTACTATCGCTTCTTATTTTATCAATCGCTATAACTATACCAGTCTTCTGCGGGCATATCTTAAAACTACATAAATATTTAATAACTGTATTTAACATTGACGGGGCAATTGCACGTTGACCCTATTAAGTGAAAACCATAATTCAGATTTTAAATTTTGTGCTTGAACTGTCTAATAATTCAACAATTTAATTAAATCAAAAAACTTTTACGACAACAGTCCGTTACGAAGTATATTACTTTCCTTCTATCAATAGCCGATAATTAATGTAAATTTGTTGAACTTAGTTATCATTTAAATCGCTTATTTACACATAATATGAGCTAACAGTTAGATGATTAAGAATTGGACATAGATATACGTTACCCGTGTATTTTGAATAACAGAGACAATATCAATGTATACAATTGTATTGTGCTTAATTAAGATTTAGTGTTTCACATTTGTATTTCTATGTTAGCTAAAAGTTGATTGCTTGATTGTGATGCATATCTCGGTATATGATAACGGAGATCTACCCAGCTATAGGAATGATTTTAGTTTCATCATAAACGTAAATCTTGTATATTTCGTCTCATATATTTTGTCGCTAACCTTTTTGCAAAATATACAAAAATTATGCTGGTCATACTTTTTTGTGCCCTAAATGGTGTAGCGGTCTTATATTCCAATAGCACATAACAACTTGAGGGATGTATAAAATACCACCGAACAAGTGAGACGGGGGG
>ML218289.1:57269-84620 GCA_004785975.1 Popillia japonica | reverse complement strand
AAAAAAAGTCTAGGGAACACTATTCTATCTGTTATTGTCTTCAAAACATACTACATATTTACATAGATGTGATAAGTGCTGCTTTTTATCTTTATGTTTGCCTACTCCTAACTAAAATATTTTGTTTGCTGTATATCTACCTGATGTAGCGCAAAATAAACTAAGAACCTAGCCGAAAACACAAAACATCGTGCTCACTATTCTTAATGTGAAGGTTCGAGGTTTGGCACTAGTTTCTAAGCTCAAATGGGTAGCACATGCTGGAAAATTGGCACCAAAATTTTAGTAGTAGTTTTATGACCATATGCACAATATATGAAAATAGAGAAGGTGCTTATTTTTCCTCATTCCAGTTCTATTGAGGTATAACAACACGACATTTTAGTTTCCAGAAGAAGCTACTGCCCACCTCTAATACATACAGTGGTGGGCAAAAGTATGGAAACACTTAAATATCTCAAGCAGTTCTGAAGATATTTCTACGAAATTGGGCACTTGCATATTATCCATTATACTGCATAAAATGAAGCTATCGGAATTATAATGCAACTTCCGGTTAAATCGGAAGTTGCATTCAAGTTTCAAATTTTAAAAGGAACACCTGTATAAGCCTGAATAGGCCATTTAATTACACATGCAAAAATGTATAGTTGTGTGCATTTATTGTGATTATCTATAAAGATATTACGTACAATAAAATATTAGAAGCCGTTCGTTGTTAGTAATCGTAATTGAGATCTTAGTGGCCTAAGAAAACAAAAGTAGAGCTCTGATAAACAACAATTGTAGCTGTCAAACGAGAAAGTGTAGTGTTTGCAGTAGTTTGTGCTCAAAATGGTGCAATTAAATGAAAGCGAACACGTTGAAGTTTTAATGATGATTAGTTTTGGTGATAGACAGCGATCCTAGGACGAAGTACGTAATTTATTTAATGATATACATTCAAATCGACAACCAATAACCCGTTCTTTAGTTGTTTGAAGATGATTTTGGTTGAAGATAGCAGTTTTGTGAAATCATGTTGAATATTTGTAACCGTGATCCCAATTTTGCAACTAATTTTATTTTCTGACGAGGCTACCTTTTGTTTAAACGGTACTGTCGTTATTGGTCCTAAACTAACCCACATTAGGTGCAAGAAGCTCACTCAATATCCCGAAAAATTGAATGTCTGGGCTGGTATTTATCAAAATAGAATTATCGGTCAATTTATTTTTTTGGAAGTGGTGGAAGGACCGGTGAAAATTATTAAGACCTACTAGAAGAACAAATTATTCCTGCATTAATGGAATAAGGGCAATTACCAGAGGCCGCCTGGTACCAACAAGACCGAACCCCACCCCATTCTACGCGAAATGTACGGAATGTCTTAGACCGTGTATTCTCCAAGAAGTGGACTAGCCGAAGAGGTACTGTTGAATGGCCTGCTAGATCACCTGATCTTTCTCCATTAGACTTTTTCTTGTGGGGATATCTAAAGTCTAAGGTTTATTTACAACCACTTGACCAGGTTTGCATACTGTCAAGAAAGCAACATACATAATACGATGTTGTTACTTTTGCGGTCTGAAGCTCTTTTTAAAAAAACATACTGTAGTTCCTTTTATACGTAATACCTTGATAGATAATCATAATAAATGCACACAACTATACATTTTTGAATTTGTAATTGAATGAACTATCCGTTTTTAAAACAATATACACGATGTCCAATTTAAAATTTGACAGTTGTATCCAGCTTCCGGTTTAGCCCAAAGTTGTATCATAATTTTGATATCTTCATTTTATGCAGCATAATGGATAATATGCAAGTGCACAATTTCGTAGAAATATCTTGAGATATTTAAGTGCTTCCATACTTTTGCCCACCACTACAACATATAAGTTTTATCGTTATGAGTAACAACGTGTATTTTACTACAGTTTTGTTTACAACCATGCAGTCAGCAAATTTAAATCTTATATAACGTTCCTATCAAAGAGAAAGATATAACTTCTTTTATTAAAAGAAAGTACTTGACGTCGTCATGAAAATAATACAATAAGCCTCCGAAGATCTCTTATTTCAAAGAGAAATGCATTTGAGAAGGTAAGCAAATATAAATCTAGAAAGCAGAAAGGTTTTACCTGCGACTTCTTTGTAATATTAACAATTTTACTACGTTTATTCCCCTTTTCGTTAATCTGGGGAGGACATATTTTTAGTCCCTATAGGTGTCTGGATGGGTTTTTAATAAATAACCTTGAATAAACACCAATATAAAAAGGAATACCTTCTGGGACTACTCGCACAAGGTAATAAATTATAAACATATTTAACCATGACTGTAAACGTGGATGTCTACATCTAAGAATCAAAGCAAAAGCAATGGATTTAAGCTTTTAAAAGAGCAAGACAACTAACAGACCATCTTACGAAATCGATAGTGTTCTAAAGTTCGCAATAATAATAAGAAAATCTAAACATCGAGAGAGATATCACCACTAATAATAAACTGGGCGTGGGTAAAAATTAAGACGTCGCCGCTATTTTTAGCGTGATATCGGAGTTTTTTTAGTGACATTCTTTATGTTACTGTTGGTGTTTAGATAGGGGAAATTAATCGTGACAGGACCATTTAGAAAGAATTTTTTTATTAACGTGATATTTATTGGTCTTTTATAGTTGTATACATAAATACCTATTATTAAAACTGACGCTGAAAACTGAAATTAACTATGTTAAAAGAAGATAAAGTATACCAGCTGTCGTTTCAAGAAGATATTTTTGGTGCATATTGGGTATATTTTTTTAATATGCATTTGAGAAGATCAAAAACTTTAAAGATTGAAAAAGTGTTTTGGTGGTACAAGAGTAATAATGTTTTTATCGTATCTTTGACAATTAAGCTTACTTTATGTTAAACCTTTATTACGATATTATTGACATCATAACATCATAACAACTCATTACATTAGTTACGAAATATAATACGTTAGTTACTTTGAAAATTAACGTGAATATTTTGACAGTTTTCAAAATTGATAGATACACCTGCACTTTTCTTGTCCAAAATGATGGACATATCCACTGAATCTAGGCCAACAACAGTTTTACTTAGTTCCATGCTATCTTCTTTACACGATGCATTGTTTACAGAAGCGCCTCCAACTTGAATTTTTCGCGCAATGGAAATCTTCCTAGTCAAGTTATTTTCTAAATACCCTCTTGCAACATTGCTCGATTCCCAACCACCAAGTTCTTGTAAATCTAATATGTCTCCAAACCATTAACAAGAAAAGTCGCTGAAGATTTTCTAATACAATGACCAGCATACATAGTTGGGTTTTCGAGTTTGAGAAATGTATCAATTTTCTCTGGTATTTTAGAAAAGAAATGGATACCACAAGGCTGAACGGTGCATTTCCCGTTTCTGTATAATAAGAACAATTTTCTATGTGGAGTATGGGCTAGACCTAATGCTATATATTTTTTAAATAATGCCATAGGATTAACGTTTCCGTCAGATGTCACCGCAAAAAACCTTTCCTTATGTTTTTGAGTGAGGAATTGTGATTACTAGCTTGCTCTCTAGAATTTCAACGTTTTCCATGAACATTTTCGTTAATTCGTTGGTTCTGCAAGCTCCGCCAATTCCAATTAAAAAAGCAACTTTCATCATTAAAAATGTCGCGTCTGGGGCAGTATGAACAAATTCACTAATCTGCTCTTTCGTGAATACTTTCAATTTTTTTTTCTTAATGAATCGTATCAAAGCGCCATACTTGTTGATTTCCACTCTTTCCTTCAACTCCAAACAAGCTCGTAACATAGAATATTTAGGCCACAAAGATGATGAAAGTTTCACAAAATAAGCAAGTAGTACCGCTTCTCCAGCACCGTGAACTTATTCTGTATTTCGCCACTCATAAAACTGAAGATATTCTTTTTCGTAATGAATTTTTGATTTATCCGGAAGCAAATCTAATTTTGCAATGTTAGCAGCCGCAAGTATATTTTCAGGAATATCAATATCTTCCATGATTTTCGCCAAAATTATAATTAAGTTTCAAATTTTTATGACACGCTAAAATGACAATAAATGAGAATAAACAAAGTTTTTGATTTCCATCGTTGTCAATGATACGATAAATCTTTGAATGCAACTCGATTATTATACGATTTATATAAACCTCGGAAGTTGCCTGGCAACGTCTTCGATTATTATAAATCGCATAATAATCTCGTTACATTAATAGCTATAACGTTCAATTTATCATCTTTTTTGTTTTCTCTGGCAGCAATGTAGTAGATACATCTTAGTGTCAAACTCCGTTGCTTTCTTCCTGAATTTTATTTTCTGTACTGTTCCAAATCCAACTCAGCCAATTCATTTCATACAACATTCAAATTTTACTTAAGAATTCCTACTCGTTACAGGTGAAAACTCTCTCTCTTTTGCCAATCTATAGCACTTAACATTGTCTCTAGCTATGCCATCCTAAAATTCAATAAGTTAAATATCTATTTTAGAGCTTTACACCAATTAGACGGTCATATGCAAGGTCAAACCAACCTAGATTGGAAAGTGAAGTAAGAAAAACTAATTCGTCAAGCATTGCCAAAATGCTACAAATTAAGTGCCTGCGGCAGGCGTTCATGGTATAACTATAGAAATCCCCTTCCTGGCAATAGCTATAAAAGTGGTGAAATACGAAGAATTCAAATAAATTTTACCTCAAAGTAGCCCTTGGAAATTATGATTATGTCTTAGCTTGTTACTAAAATTTTAATAGGAATTTTGTTGGTTATGAGATAAGATATTTGAATGAAATGACAAAAGTCAAAATAATAAAACGAAAATTTTGTGAATAAAATATGTTTATTTCCAACAAACAAGAAAAATTTTATAAAAATTGTTCAAAGTGTCCACCACCTTGTTCGAAACATTTCTCACATCTTCTTCTAATGGAGGGAAAAACGTTTTGTAGTATCGCATTGTCAATTCCATTAATTCTTTCAGCAATTCTGATTTGAAGGTCTGCAAGATCAGGTATCTGTACTCGATAAATTGAGTTCTTTAAGAATTGCCATAAAAAGAAATCACATGGGGTAATGCCACAAGATCTTGGTGGAAATTCATGTTCAGTGTTTAAACTTATCAACCGATTTTGAAAACAATGCTGCAGCATATTAATTGTTTCACCTGCTGTGTGTGCTCTAGCTCCGTCTTGTTGAAAGTAACCCTGTGTTATTTCTTCATCGTCAAGCTGTTCGATAAATGGCATAATAATTTATTGTCGATACCTTTCTCGTGTTAAGGTTCCGTTGAACAAAATAGGGCCAATAATTCTCCTTCGACTAATCGCACACCATACACCAATTTTCTGCGGATGAAGTGCGGTTTCAACAAAAAAATTATGTGGTTTTTCATTAGTCCACATCCTCATATTTTGTAAGTTAACATATCCATTCAGATAAAACCATGACTCATCAGAAAAAAAGGTTTTGTCAAGAAGTTCATTATCAAAATTATTTAAGAACCACTGACTAAACGTTATTCTTCTGGAATAGTCGATTTCCTTGATTTCTTGATAACAGATAATGTGATATGGAAATAAATGTAAGTCCTTTTTCAAAATTGTATGGCATGTGCCAATTGATACACCCACTTGTTGTGATAATGCTCGTACGGAAGCCCTTCTGTACGCTCTTGCGCCCGACCTGCGCCTTCTTTCTGTTTAACACTCCCTGTTTCTCTGAAAACCATAACGGAATGTGTCACTGTGTGCCAAAAACTGTCATAATCAAAGATGAAGTTAGGGAACTCATTTCTAAATTCTTCTAAACAATCTTGAAGAGAATACTGGCATTGTCCGTCAATCTTACGTCCGTTTCGAAAATAAGATTCTAGCATGAACGATTTGTGTTGTACAGTAAAAACCATGTCAATTCAATTTTAAATTACAAAGCAATTTTTGTCAACTATGCATCTGTCAAATTGACAATTAATGCAAATTTAAATTATTAATAATCATACGTTTTTAAAGGAATGGCCTACTAGAGGCAAAGCTTATTTGAACGCTTTTTATTAGAGATGGACCAGTTTCTTCCTACCAGGCGTTATCAGTATCACTTCGAACACTAGATTCTATTTTCATAGATTTTGCCACCGTTCCTTCTATGATGCAAGCTCATGTTGAGAATTGTGTACGAATATTTGTGTCATAAATGTCTTTTTATCGCTCATGGTCTATAATAGAACCTCACAAAGCAGTCTCACACTTAATAGGAGCAGTTTAGTTTTGCAAAAATGGAAAATTAGAGATCGAAATCTTTACGCCTTATTGAATGTTTATTTTGAGCAATTTATATTAACGGTGATACACGATCAAGTGAGTGGCTAACTACAATATAGCATCAATAGCTGGTACATTGTTCTTTCGAAACAAAACTTTCTCATCCAATCTTATTCCGTTTAACACAAAATCTTCCATAAACTTTTAGGCGTCCTAAATGTTTTGTATCAAACCAGCAATTCTCTTCAAAAAAGATTTTACGTACAACTTACTTGATTTGTGTCCCATTCCTGTAAGCCAACAAAAGGACATTAAGTACACACATACTTTTCGTACATTTTTAAGAAATCTGGCTATCTGAGTTTGTTATTCGATATTTTCAACTTCCATCAGAAGAAGCTTCCGTTTGCAGCATATTTTAACTATTCCAAATGCTAAAACTTCGTTCCTATCTGGCCTGCAGAATTTTTTCAATAAAGATATCCGACGGGCCATCCATCCACCAGTGAATATTTTGCTAGAGTTCTACAAGAATTACTTTTGGGCCCGTAGCTTTTTCTCTGTACGAGCGACCCACCAGAGTCAATTTAATAGTTCTGACTGTGTACGCGGATGATAGGATCGTATACACCATGTTGGTATATGGCAAGCTGCACAAATCTACGAGCAAAATCTGCGAGTTAGCCTCTAAATGGAGGTTATCTATAATCGCTGATAAATGCCCTTCAATTCAATAGATTTTTTAGGGAAATCGTTTCCTTGATTTGGTGACGAATTCGTGAAATTGTGTAGCTTCTGGCGATTTGAACTCCGCGGATAAACGGGCTGGATGTATTAGTGATTAGAAGACTAAAGGACACTGTGTCCAAACATTAGGTGATAAAAAAGAAAAATAGATAAAACTATATTAAAGCTTAGATTTATTTAATTTTGGGCGTGGTATGACCAGAAATTTAGATTTTTTGCGCTTAAATCTGTATGATTTTATCTTTGATAGCCAGAATACCTGAGGTCTAAGTACTGATTTCTATGTTGTGGTTAGCTTTGATAGTAGCCCAAAACTTGGAATAATAAGACAATAGCGAGGAGTAGAAATTTTCAATTAAATTCCTCTTTAGGTGGTAGCATCCTTAGATTTTTGATTAATTAACGTACTGTTTCTGATTTTTTTTTAATTGACAGCATGACTAAAAACCCAGTCAATAGCTTGAGTAACATAAACATTTTCAATATCAGTTCTGTGTTTAATTGTGGTGTACTGTGTGTTCCATCAGCTCTATGTCCAATATCAAATTAATGTAATAGAGAGTGTTTGACTAGAGGCAGCATAAACATAAAACACAATGAACATATTTGTATATTGCAAAATCCATATGCAATTATCAATTCATGAAGATTTCGGCCACCTTTCAATATCAGCATTTGGGGCAGCATCCATCTTTAGCAATCTACAGCCTGTAAGTACATTTTATTTGAAGATGTAGGGCTTAATATAGTTCGAAATGTATGGTGTCAGCACGATGGTGCATCACCAGATGAAGATGTAATGACCTAGTTCGATGATCTTTTCCCGAATATATGGATAAGTTAAGAACGTCCAATGACACCGTAGCCGCAGTGTTCCTCAGATCAAAGTTTTCTGGAGTTTTATTTATAGAACAATATGCAAAGAATTTACATCTCCTAACGGCAAAACTGAGGAAAGAACTGGAGGACAAGAATGAGTTATCGGAAGAGCAGTACTGATTCAGAGAAGGGAAATCTACTATAAAAGCACCCGAGCGGGTTATAAGAATTGCCAAAGAAGCAGAACGGGGGCCATATACATAGCTTAAGGCGGATATGTGTGCTGATAACGCTAGATGTGGAACATGCCATCAACTCGGCACCGTGGTAGGGTATATTAAACGAGCTAAGAAAGAAGATAATATCACCATACCTTTATAATATGGTTGTTAGCTATTTTGAAAATAGGAGCCTTGTTATCGGGGCAAAGCTGCTATGCAAATAAGCTGTGGAGTGCCGCAGGGCTCAGTAATCGGGCCAACGCTATGGAACATATATTATGATGATGTTTTTAATATACCGTTGCCAGCAGGAGTGCATTTGGTGGGATACGCTGACGATTTGGCGGTAGTGGATTCCGCCAGAACCCCGGAAGTCTTAGAGAGCGCGGTTGAGAAATCCATAAGTAGCATTATGGACTGGATGGCGGTAAAGCTGCTAAAACTGGTGCCGCACAAAACAGAAGCAGTGCTTCTAGAAGAGGGACGCAAAACGAGAAGCATCAACATAAAGATTCATGATGTGGTAATACAAACTCAAGAGAGTATAAGGTATTTAGGCATCCACCTAGATAGAAACCTCACTATGGGCGTACATATACGCAAAACAACGGAAAGAGCAGGAAAGACGTTGGCCACACTATGTCGCCTAATGCCGAACATTGGAGGACCACAAGAGAACAACAGAAGAATAGTAAGCGTCACAGTTCAATCTGTTTTGTTGTATAGAGCAGCTACTTGGAAGCCTGCCATGGAAAAAAATGTTGATAAGAAGGTGTACATCAGTGTACAGCGAAAAATCGCTATAAGAATTATAAGCGCTTATAGAACTGTATCGTCGAAGGCACTATTGATGCTCGCAAGGACCCCACCAATAGATTTGCTTATAAACATGAGGACAAAAATAGAGAGGGGAGAAAGTAGATAGGAAGCATACGATAGCATGCTAAGTACATGGGAGGAAATATGGCAAAGAGAGGAAGAAAAGGCCATGTGGACAAAGAGACTTGTAAAAGGGCTAAGACACTGGATCGCCAGGAAGCAGGGTCAACTAGACTATTATGTGACGCAACTGCTAATGGGGCACGGTTGTTTTCGCTCGTACCTATGGCGTTTCCAGCTGAGTGAAACTGGCAACTGTGTGTATTGCTGAAAGTGTGACACAGCTGAGCACACCGTCATCGAATGCCTCAAATGGAACGAGCAACGAACACAAGCAGAATGTAAGCTACGTGTAGTCACACCGGAGAACATAATAACAGTTCGAAAATGTTCGAAAGACAGAATAACTGGGAAACTGTGGGGGAAATGGTGAAGAACATCATTAACGCCAAAAAACACACGAAAGCGCAAGACAAGCCAAGTAAAAGACCGAGATGAGACGAGCCTCAACGACCCGAACTCCTAATCCTCGACCACCGCGTGGGAAGAGAGACGTAGGGTAAAACAACGGGAAAAGACAGCCCAACACCCGAGAAGAAATGTTGTGAACGACGGTGCTTAGGATGTTTAGAAAAGGGCGGTTCAAGGGGACCACATGACCGATTATGAACTATCCAACCAGCTACGTCCACCAGAGAATAAAAAAACCAAATCTCAACCTTTTAGTGGCGGAATCTCTTGGGCAGGGGCTGGGGTACGGGTTGTATTCGAGTTCACAAATCAAGTTTTTTTCCTCGTAGACAACTCAGGATATCATTTGATCAATTAATCATAAGCGTTTATAACCTCTACGCCCAAAAAGTATTAACCGTTTAGTTGCCGTTTCTAAACGTCTCACAGCTCACTACTTAATTAATTTTAAAGATACATTGCAAGATTATAAACAGCTAATACCTATGTATTACCTGGTCATAAAGAAACTACGTACGCGGTATCCAACGATACACTCCGACAAAACCTTTCGATACTCGAAACCGACACTGCTTATTTCTCCTTCCACTTTACATGCTACCTACTCTAGTCAACTTCTGTTAGTTTAACTGAATCACTTACCAGAAATAGCAGGGAAATTAGTATTTTTTGTTAGTCGGTGACGATATGCTGCCGCGTTAATGTATCCACGTGAGCTTTGTTAAACGATCGTCGCGTGTTTGTAAACAGTTTGCGGACGTTGTATGTGACGTAATACAAGCGGTAATAATTAAAACAGCCATACAGGGAATATTAAACTCTGCTACGAAATCATCACGGTTGTAGTGATTTTGGAGTGTGACCGTCCAGTGGATTATTGTGCAATTTGCGAATGTCGAATCTGATTCCAAAATAGTGACCCCGAGAGTTTGGACATTTATTTTTAGAGTTTTTGGGTGCTTCCTTCGCTACGATATTTAGTGTGGATATTCATTATAAGTGCAATTAGGATTTTCTTGATACTGCGTTCGCCAGGTAAATTTAGTATGTATGTACTTGAAAAATTTAACCTCATCAAGTTCATTTACGGTTTACACAAACAAAATCTTTAAGGAAGTCCTATTCAAATACGACATTTTAACTGTAACAAGAGATAAGACATCAAAGACATATTTTCTTGTGTTTGTATAACTGCTCTGCTTATCTTTATACTATACTAAGAACAAATTAAGCATTTTGTTCGTCACATATACCGTAGGTATTTATTTGTGTTCGTAATCGTCACCCATGATATGTATATTATCTAAATATGTAAATAACTCGAGTTAGTACATAAGTCAAGAAAGATATTCTAAAATCATTTGATAATCTCCAATACCAGTACAGTCAGACTAACATATTCTCCCAATTGTTCCGCATAAACCTATTTTTAATATATGACCAGCAATTGTAATTATACAAAATAACAAGCGCAAATGCTTGTCAAAATTTCTGTTTAGATGTGGTGATGGAATGGCTCCAATTTCCGTTTTCTAATACAATTAGTAATCGCGAAATAGCCAGTTATGTTATAAACATTTTAAGAAGATATAATTGAAGATTGGCAAAAAACTTGAATTTGGGTGTTGTTTAGATTATATGATGATTCAGTTGCAAAGCAGTTTGAAGGGATGTTTGCTTAAATAGAAAATTTTGAGTTCGATACAAGATTATGTCGAAAATGTTCTGGGATTTTGAAGTACTTTATCTCAGAAAAAAAAAATGGAGTTTTAGTTTAGAACTGTTCCAAATATGTATATATAAATTCTACATTGTTCCAAAGTTGTATCCTTCTAGCATAAATATCTACTTCCTAAAATGATTGATAATACAAAATACTGCCTATGTTTTTTTTAATTTATCAATAAATAATAATCAACTTGCCAATGTTGATCGCACTAAATTTTTGGGGTTATGGGTGGATGAGCTACTCAGCTGGAAAGTCCATTGTGAGAATCTCATTCCCAAACTTAATTCGTTGTGTTTTTTATTTCGCAATTTAAGATCAGTGTTGTCGCTCCAGCAGTTGTTTGGTATGTATTATGCCTATGTTTTTAGCAGGCTTAGTTATGGTATTATGTTTTGGGGTAACTCAACCTTGTTTAGGGACGTTTTTGTCTGTCAAAAACGGATTGTGCGTTGTTTACTGGGTTTAGGTGCCCTTGCTTCCTGCAGACCAGTTTTCATTTCCTACAAAATATTGACTTTACCTTCAATCTTTATTCTGGAACTAGCGCTATACGCGTATGATAATAGTTATAAGTTTCAAGTTAACAGTGACAAACATGATCATAAGACTAGATATAAGGATGATTTGGCTATCCCTAGGTCTAGGTTAACATTATGTCAGCAGTCTCTCGCAATTAAAGTATTTAATAAAATTCCTAAGCACTTAAAAAAGCTTCCTCGAATAAAATTTAAACGCAAAGTCCGCAATATTTTGGTCTTAAGTGGTTTTTACTCTTTTCAAGAATTTTTACAATTTAGATTTACTTAATTGTCATTTTATTATTACTACCTTACCTTTAAATGGTATTTTCTGTGTAATTAATCAACTATATCTATACATTTGTATGTAACTTATTTTTATTTTCTCTATTAACATTGTTATTACCATTCATCATTTTCTAAAATCAGCATTTCTATTATTTTTATATTATGTACTTAGGTATATTTGTATATTTATATTGTTTTCTGGCAACAACTTTTACCTATGAAAGTAATTTCAACATCTGAATTCAATTTAATTGTTATTATCTTATGTTTTTTCGATTTTTTGTATGTGACTTCCCCTATGCCATGTTTTTTTTTTTTTGGTCTTTTAGGAATAAAGTTTACTTTACTTTACTTTATGTGCTGTGAAGCATTGCTGATCACTCTTTTCTTCAACGAAAATTAAAACTAAAATTTCATCTAGTCATGTGTAGTGATTGTCAGGCTTATATTGCCTTGTATGCTTCAAGATATAATAGATAATACATCAACATTTTGCAAATTACCCAAAGTCGTCTAAGGATTCTTCTATATTATTCTAATGTTCCAGATTTCTATCTTGCATGTTTCGTGAAAAGTTGAGAACATCAAAATTTAACATAGTAAAATTCGATTTGTTGCTTTATATTATTTCAAAATTTCAGTTTTTTATTAACTATATCGCGAGAGATAATTGATTAAACATAAAGCTAAATCGCTGTCTCTCACTATGCCAAATTGTTCTATATTTGTTCTATACATGCTCTATTCAAAGTTTCTGCTTTCTATTTTGCATTATTAGTTTGAAAAATCATTGAGAAATGTAAAATTCCATTTGCGCGAAGTAAGTTTCCGGTTTTTTTCGAAATTTAAAATTTGTTCTATTTTCCAAAATTTCAGTTTTTTTATGCTCTATATTGCGAGACACATATAATTGATTGTTAAGGTTTTATATTTTCTAGTGTAGAAGAAACAACGTGTTTACTTTATATTATGGTTTAATCACAATCATCACTGATCATGATCATCACAATAAAATTATTAATTGACAACAACAACTTTGTTTTGTGTCTAACACCATGGTTACAACCACTTACAACTACATTATCTCTATGTCTATATCTAGTTTCTTACTGGCGCCAACTTAACATAAATATAACATCATATTTCAACATTGATAAACACGAAGCTTTATCTATGTGCCTCATTTCTCTTAAATTCGAACTTTTCAAAGTTAAACACAAAAATGCCTATAATAGGGTCTATCGTTGGAATCACCTTGCTACAATGAAACAAGATCCAGCACTGGCTTCGAATCACGTGATGTCCTGTTTCCGATCTTTAATCACTAGAGGGCATGAGGTTTGATACAGCGCATACCGTGGAGTATTGTGAACGCAAAGATCAAGAGAGAAGTATCGTGAAATCAGATCTTGTATGTCAAGCTTCGCTGATGAGGTTTCTTGGACAAAACCGAAATCACACAATCCAAAGCTAATACTTCATTGTACTCTCGTAGCTGGGTGATTCCAACAATAGACCATGAGTGCCTATTATAGGCATTTTGGTGTTTATAATTTTTTGGCAACTCCTCCCCAAATTGTTCTATATTCGTTCTACATTCGCTATATTCAAAGCTTCTGCATTCTGTTTTCGATTATTAGTTCAAGAAATAATTTAGAAAAGTGAAATTCCACTTACCTGACGTTTGTTCACTGTTTCTCGAAATTTAAAATTTTTAACGATTGAAAAATTGTTCCAAGTTGTTCTATATTTTTCTAAAATATCAGTTTTTAATTATTTATATTGCAAAATATAATTAATAAACACGAAGCTTCACCGCTGTGCCTAAAGTTGTTCTATATTTGTTCTATTCAAAGTTTCTCATTTTTATTTTGCATTATTTGTTCGAGAAATAATTGAGAACAGTGCGACTCCACTTGTATGAAGTGACTTTCCCCAAATTTAGAACAATTTGTGCCTTTCTGTTCGAGTAGTAGTAGTAGAAATCTACTACTTTTCATGAAGGTTTCATGTTGGCGTAGTGTGACTGGTAACCCAAAACATAAAGTAGAGCTTTCAGGAAATGTGAATCCACGAAGTAAATTGTGAGGCTTGTTCTCAAAAATATTCTAGATAAATATCCATATCGAAAATGAAATTGGATTAAATAAAATGTGTATATGTAACTAAAAAGGCTGGCTTTGCACAAGATGTTTTGGAAATCTATCAAAAATTAATTAAACACAACCTCTTGCATTCTATTCTTTTGCATCTTAACGTAACACGTGTAATTTCATGTTTTTGTTCCTGAAAAGGAAGAAACAGGCTTTATAAATCTATGAATTGTGAAGAACATTTTGATGATCATGAGCTCTCCAAAAGCGCGCGATATTTAACAACCCTTCTCTAGAAAAGTATCTTTTTTATCTTATAAGAACCATTGTGTAGGTAGTACCACATACATATATGTTACCAAAAAGTTGCAAACTGGCATATTTGCTTTAAGAAGAACTGAAAAAACAGAAAGTAGCTAATATGGAGAAGTTTTTAACACCCTGTGTAGTTCTATTTTTGTTGTTTTTTTAAACGTGAATTAATGAGATATTTCTCAGTACTTATAAACTGACAGTCATTAATCCATAGATTATATTTACATGTATACTTTAACAGTTGCCGAATTAGATAAGGGGAATTATTGGTTTATGTTTTACTCGGAAACTAACTGAAGGCAGGAGCTGAAAGTATTATTTTAGGAAGATATTACAAATTCAGTATTAATAAATAAAATATGTTTGTTTAGCTAACAGCTAGCTATGTTAGTTAGAGCTATTTGAGTATTTATAAACAGACACGCACACAGTAAAGGGATGTACTGCTGCAGGTAAAATCCTCTATTATAAAGACAATGCGGTTTCTTAGTACTACTGGTGAAACTGATATTTATTTACGGTTTTACATAACTATTGATGAAAGTTTGATGATGGTAAAATTATTGTGTGTTCTGGGGTACATTCGTACTAAACGCATTACTTGCTTTTATATCACGCAACTTTAAACTGTGCACGAATATAAAAGTGCTGTGTCGGACTGTATCGGTGAATTTAAAAGAGTTTTGTTTGATGAAGTTAACAATTATGCCTAAAAATGGAAATTGACTATTGCTGAACCTGGCCAGATTTTCTTATTAAGCAGAGAACGTTATTCCCAAGTTCAAATTTCCAAAAAAAATTAAATGTTCAAGGTGTGCAGTGCAAACGACGTTAAAACGACTTAGGAAGGCTGGTAGTTATGATAACAGAGCAAAGTCAGCACGGAAACGACGAAGAACGGTCAGGACAGACCATTTCTTATAAACAATGGTTCTATGTGACACAAGAAAATCGTCTTAAGACCTCTGCAGCGAACTTTGGAGACGAGAAAGCATCTCCCTATTTGTAAGCTTAGTAAGAAGACGTTTGACAGTCGCGAATTTGCACGGCCGTGTAGCAAGGAACAAGTGGGCAAAAAAGTACGTGCATTGGACGATTGAAGGTGGTCCAAGTAATAATAAATTTTCATCTTTTGTTTCACCTTCCTTCGCAGCTTTATGGTAGATCTGGACCGCAGTATGTTCGTAGAAGACCAGGAGAAGCATTTCACGCCAAATGCATTGTGCCTACTGTGACACGCCTACTGTGTTTGTCGCTATACCGACATGATGGATGGAGTATTGTAGGCGCCTGTTGTGTATTTGCAGCAAGGCACCCTGTCATACTGCAAAGGCAACGAAGCAGTGGTTTGCAGGTAATAAGGTGCAATTACTTGACTGGCCTGCACAGTCTTCGAGTTTGTTACCCATAGAGCATCTATGGTACATTTTAGAACGAAATGTAACTAAGCACCATGACGCGTCCAAAGAAGTCCTATGAGCAAAAAGGGTTCGAAGAATGGGAAAAGCTTATGTTTTAAGCTTATAGCTTCCGTACCCAAACGGATTAAGGCTGTATTAATTTTATTAATAAATTATATTATAGAATGCCTTTATGCTATCGTTTTATTTCGAACAAATTCTTTTCAATGGTTTAAATAAAACTTACAGGGTGCCAGATACATTTACACACATCTGTATAGTGTCATCTCCTGAACACTTTCTAGAGAAAGTAGACTGTAGAAAAAAAAATCCAATTGAAGTTGTCAGAATATAACTTTCAAGCATTCCTTTACGAACCTTTTGTCTTCGGCAACGTATTATGGTATAGAATAGTTTATACCTGCTTCTTTGTTAAGAGTATGGCGTATAATTTTGTCAACAGATCTTAATTCTCAAACTTCAACATTTGGTCATTTCGGTATCAAAACTGATCGTAAAAATTTGTTCATACTTAAAATAAAAAATGACTGAGTAATAATAAAAATTGAGTATAATGCACAATATTTTAGTAATTGAACCTAATCGATTACACAATCTTGCTAATCATGATTACAACTATTAATAACTTTCCTTCTAGAATACAGCTGCAACCACACCTTGCAATCGCGTTTAAAGTTATTGATGATGTATGTATATAATATAGAGGTTACGACCTTCTGTGACGTAAGGTACCTCGCACGATCATCAATATAAAAATCAAATGATTAACAGCGAAGAAAATTGAATTAAATTCGAATATTATCTATGTTTGTCTAGAATTAAATTAACATATTTACAAAACATAATATGATAATGATTATTAACAAATCGTATACACAAACATACGACTAACATCTTGCAAATTATCGTACGTATTCGACTTATTCCTTTTAAGGCAATTTCACGAACATGATATATTAAGTCGCTGCGTACTGCGGACATCACAGTATTCCATTAAATCCAGTCGAATTCCCGAGAAACGTATATGTATATGGCAATTCGTATACCGTTGCAATCATTCAATAGAACTGGTTTCCTTCAGAAAATGACATCAGAAATGTATTCAACGTTTACTAATACATATTCGTGGAAACCGAACGTGAATGTATTACATGACTAATGAAAGATATCGTAGCTAGTACCATTGCTGTGCTTGTGTGTTGTTTATTTACTTGTTCTATGTGTAGTATCATTTGACTGCGGTTCCCACACAATATTTGGATAATATTTAATGTCGTTTCACCTAATTTAGGTTGAATGATTTTTTTTATTTGTGGATTTTAGCGCGAGCGATAATATTAACAAGCAGCCAAATTGAATGATTTTATTTATTTATTGTAATAACCTGAAGTATTACTACATTCTCATATCAAAGCTTTCTCTTTACAAACACAAAAATGTTTACATGAAACTAGTTTTTAGTTTTACGAAAGAATGTTGGAAGTGTCTATACGGTGTCTAAGAATGAACTTTCAAAAATACTTTTGGCGACGGTATTTTTTGGTAGAAACAATCTATTTAAACAAAAGATACCATCGGAATGTACTTACTCTAAGTTGACAACTTTCAGACAGGATAATATAATAAATAGGAAAGTATCATATGAAGGTTTCAAAGAAGGCCACGCAGTCCTTTGGAATATTTCCTTTTACTAAGTGTCCTACTAAGTTTCTATTATTCTTCTATTCTATTATATATTTTCTTATTGGTGCTGCAAAGAATTCTTGTTCTGTCATAAATAGCTTAAAACAATATCTCCTTTTTTTAATCTGTGGTGCGTGGTTTGGTGGACTACCACTGCGATTCCCGCGTTGCCATAAGTAATACTCCCTTATATCTATTTTCCCAACAACGAAGAGTACTCCACCGGAGAACCAATGGATCCAACGTCAGCTCCGTAGCTCTGGTTCTCTCACCAGCAGAAATCTTACTACTACTTACACCAACACCGAGCCTACAGCTAATGTTAGTAATTGGGTAGGTAGGTACACTCATGGAAAGTAAAGATTAGGCACTTGCAATACGTTGTTATATGGAAACTGTCCAATCTTTACTTTCCATGACTGTACAACGAATGTCGGCTTTTTATTATTGTGGCGTAATAGGGCCAGTCCAATGCAGTATTGTTTGCTAGTAACACTTTACTTATTGGCACTTTTCTTGCATGCATACACGGTCATAAATGGACACCAAAAGAGCATCTTCTTTTGTCGTTTTGCCTAATTCTATTTCTGGGCTTTCTCGATAAGTCATAAAGCTAATCTTGATCTGGCATATTGCCCTTGAAGCTTGTTACTGTTTTACTTTCCTATGTCAGAAGCTTAGATCATGTATATTACATGGATACCATGTTCGGTTCCCAACTATGTTTCCAACATAGCAGAGACAAATTATATTCTTCCTTTTCGTTCTTCTTTATGAAAGTTATTATATACCTTGCTTAGCCTGTATCACTCAGGCAATGATTGGCTTAAAATTGCGCGAAATTGAAGCAACTTTAACCGCAAAATTCAAGCTGCATAGTGTACGATTGAAGAAAATATTTAGATGTTCAAAAAATTTACAAATGTGAAATCTGGTTCCTCACATATTCAACTAACCCTCTTAAAACTATGTAAAAAAAGTGCATTAAAATGCAAAAGTAAAGGAATAATTAGAAGGAAAAACTATTTTTAAATAGCAGTACGAGTCTTGTCAACAAAATGTCCGAATCACATATGACATGTATGATAAAAAAGAGGTATCTAGGTATCCCAAATAGTGCGCTTCCCGAACAATCAGTGGTACAGAGAAAGGCAGCAGCATTGTTGATAGCTTACTCACAAAAAAGATAATGCGAAAAAGGCAGGTTGCACATCTTGGAAACATAGTCAGTAATAAGTTCTTATGGGATAGCAGTATCTATTGTATATATATGATCTAAGGTTAGAAGTAACATATGCATAATATTTGTATTAGATATTAAGGTGTTTTTTTTTGGATACACATGCTACCAGTAAATATTAAAGAATAATTTTATGTAAAGGTATAACGCTTAGCTGTAAAGAAAGCATTTTATTGTGAAGTGGATTGATTTAAGAAAGGATTAACTTTTAATTTTAGAATTTCGGTTCAGTTTGTCGGGTGTAGAAAAGTTTTCACTTTATGTTTTGTTGATCATGCTCGATAATTACCAGTGCTTAACGTGGTAATCTTTAATACTACTGTACGATTCTGTAAACGCCTGGGGGTTTAATAATTAAAATAACGTTTTGTGCTTACTTATTTAAGTAAAGGCAGTATTACAGTTCAATTACGAACCAGGTAATAGATAGAGGGACCGTAATAGAAAATGTTGGGGGCTATTACTAACAATAATTGAATATATACTCCAATGTTTCGTTTTTGAAAACTACAAAGACATTAATGTGAATGTCTAATTGATTATGATTTACACAATATGAACGAATGTGTTAGTGAAATAAATATGGACCTATGCCTTAATTTAAATGTTTTCGGGTATTGTTGCGAAGTCTATAATTAGCGTGGTAAATTACCGTAATATACAAAGATATTTCAATATTTTAATGACCTTTAATTACTTATCTTATTTCCAAGTATTTTTCCACTTTTAGGTCAAACTAAGGGCGAGTTAATTAAAGTTAAATTTATTCCATAAATTGATGATTAAGTAATTATTTGATTTTGACCTAAAATAGGGAAAACATCTGAAAAAAAAATGTGGCGACCTGGGTGCGATGAAGAATAAGAAGAAGACTTTGACGATGTTGATTTAGCGGCAGAAGATATTAATTTTCATCTAGATAAAAAAGGAGTTTGTTTAGGAATTCAGGTTAAACAAATAGTTTTAAACGTTTACAATAACTTAAAACCACAAAATGACGAATTGACAGCTGAGTCAGATATTATAAAAACAACTTCAAAGTTAACTGAAGTACCTTGTGGAACAATTCACAAAATTGTGTGGTGTTCAAACAAAGGATCATCAAGAAGAGTTTCAATGTGGCAAGTTGAAAGTATTCGCCAAAAAATTTATAATATGTATAGACCAAACCAAGTTCTTACCTTGCCAACATTATGGGAGAAGCTTAGTGAAGACGATGCGGAAATATAGTTCTCCCTTGCAACGTTGTATCTTTCTCAGCCATGCAGCCATATAACGAAAGTGTCTTCCATATATCCATACCAACAAATTGGTTTTAACTTGCTCGATTCAATAGCTCATTGTTTAAAGACTTATACGAAGATTTTAGCATTGGCCGGTATTGATGATGATCCCATTGTTACAACACTGTTTTGATCATAAATAGTCCCGTTCCATAGGAATTACATTCAAATAAAAGATTTGCATGCATCTTTTGGTTATATCCTTTTGACGAAGCTGAGAGGATGATCAGTGAAATGTGAATCCCCAAGAGAATTCAATTCAGTAAACAACAGTTTCACGATTGTTATCTACGGTCAACTATTCATATTATTTAGTTTTTTATTAACTTCCCTTGAAAGGACGCAAATTACGCTTTCGTTTAAAACTTCCCAAACAGAATAAGTTAGCAAGAACTAATTTTTTTCTAAAAACTCTTACGTGAATGCTATGAAGTCTAATTTATGTACTTATTGGAGGGCCCTGTAATTGGCAACAATCATCCCACATCGTGAATAACCTACGCTATCAGTAATTAAAGATTTCTTTTTATTAATATATAGTGTCGTAAACTTTCTATGTAGGCGCCACTTAATATAACCGAACCAGTTACTTCAAAAATATATTGAGGTTAGTATTAATCAGTTTTTAATTACGTTAAAATTTATAAACATTCAAGTGGTCTCGTAAAATATGGAGTTTATTACGTTACAACTATAATTTGTTTCAGATAAAAATTATGCCTAATATAGGTATGTAACATGCTTAGACTTCTTTCATTGCTTCATAATTTCCAAGAATGTTTACATCGTTCTAATTAATTGAGGCCAAGTATCCACGTTTTAATATACGATGACATATTTTCTGATAAAAGAATGGCATATGTTTTTAATAATTTACAAACCAGCTGAGTCAAATATATGTATGTTTATTATGTATGTATAGTCGTATAACTTTCTACTATTACTGAATCTTAACATGTATAACCTTATTTTTATTATTACGAACTTCGATTTCGTTTAAAAGCAGCATTATAAAACAGGATGTTTATAAAATGCTAAAATGAATTGTTATTGATGTGAAAAGTAGAAGAGCAATTCAGGGGATACAAACGTATTATATTTGCATCAATTTTCTGCGAATCTACACTGCACTTTGCACCACTTTTTTAAGCATCATTCCATACGTATGTATACTTATCTAAAAGCAGCTGATGACTAAGATATAAGAACCTACACGTCAATAATCGATCAGTCATGCAAAAACACAAAAGCTGTGATTCTTGGACCACTTTTCTTTACAGATGACTACCGAATTTTGTCATTTCTTATTTTATGATTCTCAAACATTGTTGTAGGTATACTTGTTTAAAGAGGTATTGAGAATATTTCAATTGAAATAGTTCTTAGTTATTTCTTATCCTCGGAAAATTTAATAATATATACATGGTAGTTATATTTTTAAAACATGATTAATGAACAACGCCCAGGAAGTTTGTGCTAACAAATATGCTTAAATTATCCTCGTATATCGTGAAGTGTTTTCATTTATTGAACCCAAACTGCCGACACACACAAACAGTCTTAAATTAGATCTGTCTCATTATAAAACACGTTTCCTGGACCGCGAACGTTTTCTTCGCATTGCCTTGTCTGTTTTCGTATTGCATGGAATAAAATTTAGAAATCTTACGTTTTCGTCACCGACGTGTCTTCATTTAATTTAATTTTCTTAGATTAAAGCGAACATTTCAAATTTCGAATTTTCAATTCGAAAGAAACTTGAAATGATTCTTTAACGTGACTTTTTACAAATGAAGAAGAGATTCTTGATAGAGAGATCTACTGCATCATCGATCAAGTGTTTGGTTTTTTTTTAATGAATCACCAATGATCAGATTGAATGAAGAATATTTTATGGTTGAGAATTTAATGTTTTTATATTTGCGGAATTTGTGCCTCCAGATTCTACTAACTTTTTTTAATTTCTCAGAAAGATATGGTGTTGAAATACAATTTTGAGTTGATTTTGTAGTGTTTAAAATAGAATACAATACTAAAACAATAAATTCTAATCCACAATTACATTACAATACTAAAACTTCTCTGAAATAGGGCCTTTAATTTTAATAGTTTCTTCGGTGGAATGTCTTGCTACACAGCTCGATAAGGGTAGTGGTAAGAGTGGGTTATTGTAAGTATGGCCATATTTCTTCTTAGTGGTGATACTTGTCACAACGTCTCTCGTATTATTTACGTTGCAGATCGACTGTGACGAACTTCTCCATCATCACCCAGCAAATCTCCATAGCGTTGGACCAACATCAACAGGTGAATGTGATCTATACTAATTTCTCGAAAGCGTTTGAGCGCATAGATCATGGCATACTTTTATTGAAACTGGATGATATGGGGTTCTGTTCTTGTCTGCTAAAATTGTTTTCATTCTACCTTAGTAATAGGGGTAAAATGGGTACGTCGTCTATAATGGTTTCCGGTCTGATCACTGATCAAGATTTTGTCACGTGTTCCACAGGGTTCAAACCTTGGACCACTGCTTTTCAATATATTTCTTAATGATCTACTTCTTAGACTACGATCTGACTCTTTAGCGTATGCAAATGACCTTAAGATCTACAGCACTATCAACAGCCATGCTGACTGCATTAAACTGCAAACAAATCTTTCACTAATTAACGAATGGCGCACTTTGTGCAACATTGCGTTGAACATTAAGAAATGCTCGGTTGTATCCTACACAAAGTGCTCTACACCTATTACTTTGAATTAGGTCATTGGTGTCGATTCAGTCGAAAGGAAGCAAAAAGTTAGGGACTTGGGTGTGTTTTTTGACTCTGCTCTAACTTTCTCTGAACATATCTCTTCTGTATGCAACTCAGCTTCTGGGTCTCTAGGGCTTTTTGATACTGTTCCCTCATAATTTTGGCAGTACTTTAGCTATGAAAACTTTATATTTCGCTCTAGTGCAAAGCAAATTAGAATATGCCAATTTGCACTTAATACCAACAAATTAAAATCAATTTTCAAGACATTTCGAAACTCATTTGAGTATGACCCACCGTCCTCGTAAGCTTAGCGTCCATTAGAACGGGTGGTTGGAGGTAAGTTGTCTAAGAATATTAAAAAAATGCCCTCACAACTTCGTGTACAAGTATACAAGCTTCTTTAAAGTCTGTTGTACCTGACACATTAGGACCGCTTCGAAATCCTGAAAGCATCAGAATTTACTCCAATCTTCTCCGCTATAGATTCAATGAAAATCTCTTCTGATGGCACTCTTCTGTGTAAAAGTTTGGACTTCTTTCCACTGCGACCCATGATTGTATTGTAGATCTCCATTATCTAGACTATGCAGTCTAATTTTGGCTTTTTTATGAGCTTCTCAAGCTTTGGCTGGGTTGTCTTCATGTAGCTAGCCGTGTCTGGATACGGTTGGCCAGTACCTTTTAGGCTCAGTCTGGCTAGCCCCTCGCAATTTTTACCACACATTTTTCTACACCTGCCGATGACCACGATATTTTCTTGATAGAAGAGAGCCCTCAAGCATTTTGCTTCTTTGGCGTTAGGATTTCTAAGTCTTTTTAGACTAGACTAGACTAGCCTCCTTTTTTTATCAAAAAGGACTGTTTGCGTCTTCTTGGCATTGATAGATAGCTTGTCTTGGTTGGCTCAATTCTGCACCGTATTTAGAGCTATTATTTGTTCAGGAATCACTCCTACAATTTTCGTTCTCTCTGAAATTGCCAGATCATCCATCTAACAACGCATCTACCAGGTTTGCCCACAGCAGAGACGGCAGTGTTCCTCCTCGTGGACAACCTCTCCCTAAGGCCTCTTACCTGATATTGGAAAGAGTCTACCTGATGTTGACCTGTGTTGGAGCTAGTTTTGGCCTTTTTGTTAACCCTTTTGGATAACAAATCCAAAAGAGGAAAAAAAAATAGTTGCGTTATTTCCAATTTAATAAAGACTGACGTGGAGATGATCCTCTGACAGACGAAACGCAATACATAACAGCAATTATAATATTGGTTGAACAAAATTTGTCGTCTCCGCCACTGTAATTCCTCACCTACGTTCAGTATTGAATCGGTGTCTCTCCAACTACGTCCGTCATTGCTAATTTTAATTCTGTTCATACTAATAAACTCGCCAGGACTTTAGCGAACAATGTCATTATATGGGTGCTATAGGAATGCATCGTTTCCTTTGTAGCCATATAACTATGTCAAGGTCGATATCACTTAACATCTACAATACAAATAAGTGTTTACACTATTGTATTTTGTACTTCTTCAATTTCATTGTATAATTGCAAATTATATTTTGCTGCAACTCTCAAATCAAATATATTTTATTCTTTTTATAATTTCCAAGTAAAGTTACGTTATACATAAGTCATTATGGCTGATTCCATATTATGCATTTCAGCAGTCTGAAATTTACGTTTATAAGTATCGCATTACGCATACATCGTAGTATTGTGACATAAATCGGGTTTATTGCTCTCTAATTTCGTTGTTTTTGTATTTTTAAGTCCGCTGACTAACACTATTGGCTACAGTATCTATAATTAAATTGAGAACGCGACATATTTTAAAACACCTTCTCCTGTAATAAATTCTACCTTCACTGGAAGTTGTAATTCCATAAATCTCGATTAGATATATCCTCAAAGTTTGACAGGAAATTCTTATTCATACGAATATATCGCTACCTCCCATTTCTTTCCTCTTATATTTTTAGATCGAATTTTGCGTGGTTGTATAGAGTAATTTACATATTAGATATCGGCAGAGAAACTGCAATTACTCAGCGATTCCACCCCCATTGTTTTCTTGTTATTTAACATGTTTGTTAAGCAATGCGGTTAGACAGTAGAGAAACGCCAGCTAACGATTAATGTTTTCATCAGTTTGACTTCCCCAAGTGTTACAAAAAGCAATTGATCCAATCCGCGCAACTCCCGGCAGTATATACACTGAGGGTTATAACTATGTGATCTAATTAGTCTGAGTATAAATATAGATAAAAGAAATTTGTTTATGTGCGAAAATCTCAATAATTTGTTGCAAATTACACAATCCAATTTGCAAAGTATTAAAAATCTCGACATTTTTTGTATGACACAAATTTTGACGGCATTATTCCAGATTTCCTATAATTTTGCATTTTATAACCTCCGAAATATTTTTAAAATATTGCAATTGGGAAGTATCTAATTTTTAAAAATTCTTTAAAATTTTGTTTTAGGTTTTTACAAATATTTTGTATATTTTTGAATTTTATAACCTCCAAAATTTTAAGCTACACAAAAATTTTTTGAAGAAAGTCTGTAGGTACCTTGAAACATATAAGATATTTTTAAAATTTTGCAATTCGAATATACATATGTAGGTATCTAGTTTTTGAAGATTCTTAAAAATTATAGAAGTGTGTAAAATCTCTGAATTTTAAAATTTGAAACTAAAGGTTTTAGGTTTTTAGAAATTAGATACCTATTTGTAATTTTTTGGATTTTATAACCTCCAACATTTTGACGCTACACAAAATCTTTTGAAAAAATTCTGTATCTTGAAACCTGTAGATATTTTTAAAATTCTTCAATTCTGTAGTACTTAGCCTTTTAAAAACCGTAAGCATTGTCAAATTTTTGAAATTTAAAATTTGAAGCTTAAGTTAGTAGATATTTTTAGCAATTTAAGGCGTTATTAGAAATATTTAGAAATACATATAGTAAAAATTGGAAACGCCCGAAGATTTGAAAATTTTTGAAATCTTGCAGTTCTTTTGAAATTTTTCTCTAAAATTCGCCAATGTTGGGGTTCATTAAGTTATCAAAAATTTTGAAAAACAAAATTATTTATTTGTATTTATTTTAAATATTTTGAATTGTTAGAAACTCTCTCAAGCCTTGACACTTTCTTGTCTTCCTGTCTTGATATCTTTAGAATCTTATAAATATTCAGAACTATTATAATTTTTGTTAAAATTTCAGAAGTTTTTGCAATTTAAAAATTCTTAGAAACCTTGCAAAATTTGGATAGAAATTTAAAAAATTTGAAAATTTTTGTACAATTTTACATTTCTAAAATACAGCCAAATTACGAAATATTTTGTTAATTGAGAATTTAGAAATCCATTTTTAGAATTCTACATTTTTCAAATATTTTAAAGGTTTCTAAACCACTTGAACATTACACTTTAATCAACACTTTAGAATTTCACAATTTTGTTGTATCAGAAAAGTTAAAAACTACCAGTTTTTTTAAGTTTTAAAAATTTTGTCGTATAGACATTTTTAGAAACCGAGAAATTAATAGAATTGTTGCTCAAAAAAGTGTGCTCGGTTCTTGCGATTTTGAGATTCTAAAATATGCTATAATTTCGAAATTTTTGAAAATTAGGAATTTTTATTTTCTCTTCAGTTTAAAGGTTGGGCAAGTTAGATATTTCTAAATTATAAAATTTCTTGAAACTGAAGTTTTTAAGATAAATTGTACTAGATAGGTATTAATTTTTGAAGTCTTGAAAACATTTATTGGAGAGGGCACTTTGAAGGAAAGGAAGGGGGTGGTAAAAGGGAGGCCACGAGGTGTGATACAGTAATAATAAAAAAAAATGTAAAAAAAAGATAATTCCTTGGGTAGCTCTTTTTGTACATTGGTTCTTTAATAATAAATAATAAATAATAAATAATTAATATATGTATTTTTATGACCTTTTAACTTATCTTATTATCCAGATAGTTTTTCCACTTTTAGGTCAATGATAACACGCAATTCTAACAAAAGTCAAATTTATTCCAAAACCTTTACAAAATTTATAATCTGGTTTTCGTAACAACTTCTTCAGTGGAATAAAATTGACATTTATTTAGTGTCAAACTATAAATAAATAACTAGCCATGCCTATCAACAAAATTATCTACAGACAAAGAAATTCAGTGATATATAGGATTATGTTTACAATATATTGGACAATTTAAGATATTTTGAAATGTAAAATTTATAATCATAACACTAATGTTCCTTATATCAATGTATTTTTTTGTCAAGCTCTAACAATTCTGTTCGAGGACTAGGGAAAAACATGGCAAAAAAACCTAGTCAAGAGCTTAATTTTATAAAATTCAGGCGTGATTAGGTGATTACATTATTATAAATAATACTTAAATTTTCTATATCTGTTCTAAAATTGACCGCGTTATTTTCTTTTTTTATGTATATCATTTCATATATTAATCTTTTTTTATAACTATTTTCTTTTTTTAAAATCTTAACATTTTCAAAATCAAAGTTATGTCGTAATTCTTTAGAATGCTTAGACAAAGCAGTTTCCGCGGTTATGTTATGCGTTGCAGTGTAT
>ML218289.1:0-56869 GCA_004785975.1 Popillia japonica | reverse complement strand
AATAATAAATAATAAATAATAAATAATAAATAATAAATAATAAATAAAAAATAATAAATAATAAATAACAAATAAATAAATAAATTTAGAAAGCAAAACGTTTACAAAACAATTTTTGCATATTTTGTTTAGACATTTAATTTTTAATTTCGTTTGTAGCAGTTTTTTTTATTTATTTCACAATCGATCACAAAATTATGCTAAACATGGCAAATATTTATGGCCTATGGAATATATTACGTAGATATGGATATATATGTATATATTTAGTTGAGCAGAGCGCATCTATACAATACGCTTCTACACCGTCTACTGGGGTTATCAATCAGAATCACCCATCTCGTTTCCGTATATACATCTCCATTCTCCCCTATCCAACATATATACAACAATACACAACGCAGAGAAACTGAGTTAACGAACTGGGCAGGGTGGTCTAATGCGGTGCGCATTGGTAGTCTGAGGGGTGACTGTCGTAAAACTGCATACGACTAAATTACTTTATTTTAATGCCGATGTTATCTGTTATCGGGATCGCCCCCATCGTATATTATTATTATACTAAGTTGTGGTTGAAAGTGCAGCAATTATATCGCTTGCAATCAAAATTGCCATTTCTTCTAAAAAATTGCGATAAGTTTAGGTTAGTTTAAGTTTTAATAATTGAGGAGTGATTGTGCGGTGATTAGAATTTTTGCAAACTTAGAATTCTATTTTCTTGGTTCGTTCTAGTTATATCTACTTATATCTTAGGAAAATAAAAGCGTACCATGAGTTAAGAATAGTTTAGCATAACCTTGAAAAACAACTTCTGCGAATTAATACTTTTAACCATAATTGTATAATAATACTACTAGAGAAGTATTGACCGCAAGATGTTCGGGGTTGGATCGACTAACAAGTAGCGCTACTAATGTAAAATTTATTGTCAACTATAAGCTCATGTATACTGCTATAAGGCGGTATAATGGTTTCCATTCCATTTCCTGCATTAGCCAAAGGAGAGAGTCATATATTCTACATATGTATAGCCGCTATTATATGGCATACAAACCGTTAACTAACTTCGGGATATAGTACACATTTATTGCTTCCTACATTTCGATTTAACCAAATAAACAGTATGAACCGCAGGTTAATTAAACTAATAACGACTAATATACTGAATTCCAAGTTCTAAAATTTTCAACATTTTCGACTCATTTTGATAGAATATCTTAAAATTTAATGGATTCTAAGATTGATGTGATTGTGAAGATTGTTAGAACTCAGATTTGAACTGTTAGGAACATCAAAATGTCTAAATTTCTGAAAAATTATAAGTAATACAATTTCTAAATAGTTCTCATAAATATGTAGACAGTAACAGAAGTTTTTACAATCATTATTTTTCTGACATCAGCATTTCTATTACTTTTATAGTATTATTTACCATTATCTTTTTTATAGTGTCTTTTTCTTTATATTCTTTTCATAGTTAATTGGAATTCAATTTAAGTTAGTCATTTAGTTAAGGTATTTTTGTAAGGCATATTTTAATTCTTTTTTTTTTTCGTTTTCTTGTATGTGACTTCCCCTATGCCTTGTTTTCTTTTCTTTTTTTTGGTCTTTTGGGAATAAAGTTGCTTTACTTTTCACCTGGTAAACTCGTCAGAGTAATTATTTTCAGAGTTGGACTAGTGCATGCAAGTGCTGAAATTGACAAAAATGAATGGTAAAAATTTGACAATTGTCAGGAATTTTAATGTTATGATGTTTGGAGTTACCGGAATTTACCTGTATTAGACAATCCCACACTCTCTGAAATCACATAGCCATCAAATTGACAAAGAAAAGTCACTTTTCTCTTAGTTTAACGCCTGTTCTTGACATTTTTCAAAGCGTCGGCATTCATTTTTCAGCAGTTGCAAGCAGTATCCAAAGTCTGAAAGCAATAAATTTTATGATTTTACCAGGTATAACTGTCAAAATGTACCTGATAACTATAAAGACACAATTGACAACTGTATCGATTATAAAATCGATTGTAACTATCAAAATCGTAGTTTGGCGTTTGCTAATTTTTTTGATAAATATCTATCAAGTCGGAAACAATGAGTTTTGGACAGTTTGCACACTTGCAGGCATTACGTATTTATGAAGATTAAAAAGCTATAAGAGCAGCTATTTTACCTCATGCTTTGGTGAATGCAATATACCTACATATAAATCAACACATTTATCAAATTGTCATTTTGTAATGATGAAACTGTAAAATTAGTATTGTTTGGCATTCATAGTATTTCTTGTAACTATTGGAACAGTTCTTAAATTAAATAATAGTTACTTAGAAATTTTGTAAATATTAAAAATCATTGGATATTGATAGAATTAGGGATTCCTAGAAACATTTTTTTCTAATAGAATTTAAAAAAGTTAAAAATGTAGGGGAGTTATGACAACGGCTGAAATTTCAGTAGCAAGAAATTTAAATTTTCTACACATTTTGAGTTATACTTCGCTGATTTTAATTCCTGAAAATTTATACGTTTTGAAACATTTCAAAAGCTAACAATTTCTAAATCGTTTCCAAATAGAATTGTTTTTGGTTTGATTATTATCTTTTCCAACAATTAATATTTCTATTACAGTTTGTCATTTCCATACATTTCAATTCGCCAGTATGGTGGATAGTTGATTAAGTATCGTGTAGAACATAAGGTTTGAGAAAAAAATCAAAGGTAAAAATCGATTAGTAGTGAACATTTTATCAAAAAATCAACATTGGGAAATTATTATACCCCATTGCTTCATACAAAATTCACAAAACTGATGAAGGTCCATGATCCTCAATGGCGTGCAATTTTGGTAAAATTCTCCCCATCATTCTCTGCACATTCCAAATCCGTGCCTTAAACTTTCCTATTCAGTGGTGCCTAAAACTTCACAATGGTGTGCACCTGGTGTAAGTCAGAGTTTCAAAGCCTTTATGCACCTGTATGTATTAGCGGCTTACGACAAAGGCATTCATTGTATTTCTTGTAACTATTTGAACATTGGGAAATTATTATACCCCATTGCTTCATACAAAACTAAATTCACAAAACTGATAAGGGTCCATGATCCTCAATGGCGCGCAATTTTGGTAAAATTCTGTCCGTCATTTTCTGGACATTCCAAACCTTTGTCTTAAACTTTCCTATTCAGTAGTGCCTAAAACTCCTCAATGGAGTGTACCTGGGGTACGTTGGGGGGTTGTCTTCCTTAGGCACATAATTCAGGTTATGTTCAGTTAACCAGTTCTGCGTCATTCAAGCATACATATGAAGCCAAATCAGGCCAGAATATCACATGGATGATGCATATTAATGCAATTTATCACCTTAGGTAAACATTTGCGAATATAGACGTTTGCAGCCACAGCTTCACATTTAACTCTCCCAACGTAAGGTCTTGCAATTTCTGCTTGAGAAATAGAGCGCCAGACCATAATCTAGTTGGCCGATTTTGCTTTTGGTTTAATATTTAAGTTGTCAGGACAGTTTGCAATATTGGACGTGTAAAAGCCATCGTTACCCTTTATTTCCGATTTGGATAATGTAAATATTTCTCATCATCTAAAACAATAACTCTGTTTCCAATAAAATCTTCACGCCTTAATGCTCAGCAGCATCTGGGGATTCGCTGTAGTTGGGTTGCGGTGAGTTTGGAACACTTTTTCATTTTTCGATAATCTAATATATTTTTAGTCAAAATTCTGCCAACAGTCTTATGCGCAATTCCACATCTACTGCCTAAATAAATACATATTTTGGTCTCATCTTTTCTAGCCTAGTGGTAACTAGATAGGACCACTTTTTCTAATAACATTCCTCGTCAAAACGTTTTCTCGAAACTTATGTTCCATACATACGTTAAAAGAATACGTTAATTTATTTAGTCGTTTAGCAGCATCTCTTTAATAATCCAAGCAAAAATTAATTAGAAGAAGCTACTTTTTGTATTGCAAGCCAGGAGCAAAAATGTGTTAAACAATTTTGTGCTCCCTATAATATGGTGGTTAGAGAAAATTCGACTGAACCTTTTTCCCAAAATGACACCACAATGATATGAGAAAGGCGAAAACAACAATGACAGAATTAAAGAAAGCTGCAAGCGAAAGTAATCAAATATTATACATCTATTGTGACGCATACTAAAAAAAAATTAATCTAAATTGGTATAGTCACTCTCGCTGTTTAATATTGAAAACACACAACGCTAATTTGCCGCGTACGACGAACCATTACCTTTTGCCGATCAAGCGCTTCCAGTTGTCAATCGTCGCTTACCACACACTCGTTTGAAGGAATTTGCGTACGAAGTGCGTGCGCGCGTCCTTTTTTTTCTAAACTTCTCCTTCCATACTGGAATCCACGTTTGGACACGGACATATGTAAATGATGACGTCCACACGATCGCGCACATTTTCATGCATAGCTTTCTTCCATTTGGACGCGTAATCGAAGAGCTCTTGACCCTGATTGCCAAGGCCGCGTGGCCAACTATGGTATGTCTAGCGAGACATTACTAAACGGGGTTATAGCTATAGCTGCCTTAGCCAGCGTTTATCATATTCGCATGCCGATCGCGTTGCTCGGAATTCGACAAATAGATCGAATTGTAAACAGTCTGGCTGTTTGTTTAGAATCCATTAGTGAGTAGCGTTAGTCTAATGGTAGGAGCTAATACGTGCATCCTTGATAGCTAACATGTCGTCGAGGTTGAAACAATATGTTATAATGGTTAAAGAATACACAAGGAAGGCCGAATAAGTGGATAACATTTATATTAGTAGTGCTAAGTTTCGTATACACCACATTACTCGGTCACCTTGGTGAATAAATGACGGATGATCAAGTTACTAATTACAACGATCCAGCTCATCCTTGTTTCATAATTTCGAAACGTTTTCTATCTTGGCAGATAGGAGAGTGCCTTATCACTGATGCTACCATTTAGAGCCAATTAATCTATGTACACAGGATTCACTCTGGCAGTAAGTGTCCAAACATACCAAAGCAATCACATTTGGCAGTTAATTTTCTTAAATTGTAGGTAAATGTTTACACCTATCCATACGCTGCTTTTGTATGGTGTTGACAAATATGCCAGTCATGATAAATATTTCTGACAGCTGCTAAACTCTAAGAGCACTATTATTCCTATTTGATACAACTGTCAAAGCATACCGAAGACCCTTATTGTGGGCAATGTTTTCATGGAGCACATTAGGACCCATGATTCCCATACAACAATCCCTGACATCTGCGGACTACGTCAACATCGTCAAAACAGCTTCACGCATTTATGACAACAGTATTTCCATCGGGGGGATCTACAAACAGGCTAATGCGCCATGTCATAAAAATCGAATAGTTATGGAGTGGTTTGAGGAACATTCCAGTGACTTCTGGTTCATGTCTTGGCCTCCAAATTCACCAGATATTAATCCAATAGAGCATTTGTGGTCTCAACTGGAAAGCCAAATTCCTGCTTCCACGCTACCCCCTCGCAATGTGCGGGAATTTCAGGATCAGTTAGTGAGTCTTTGGTACCAGATTCCTGAGCCAATCTACCTGTAACCTGTGGGGTCAATGGCATGCCGGGTGCTGGCAGTTTTTGAGGGGTGAAGAGTGGTCATAAGATAATTCTGAGTGACTCTTAAGTGTGTATCTACTTTAATTACCAGAACTATCAAAAACGTCGGATAGCGGTCAGTTACTAACCTATATTTTTGACAGCTGTCAAATTCCAAAAACGGACATAATAGTTAATTACATTTGTCAAATTGTTAGCATTAATTTTGGTCAGTTCTAGCACTTGCAGGCACTAGGGAAACTGTAAAAACAATTAAGTTTACGATTCTTCGAAGAATAACTGTCAAAACATGTCTGATAGTTGCCTAATCGAAACTAGATTCTAGCAATCAAAACACATTTGACAACTGGGAAGTTATAAAATAGGTTGTAACTATCAAAATTGTAGTTTTGCGTTTGCTGAGTTGTATTTTTGTCTATCAAACAGGCAATTTGGATACTTGCACTTATATTAAAACTTCTGACATTGTCAGACTGGTTAAACATTTTTTTTAATTTCAAAGTTTCCCAGAAGATCGTTTATTTCCATACTGTTTTGACAACTGTAGTGGGTAAAATACTTCTAACAGTTGTTATTGACAGCAATGTTTTTCCCGCCTATATGATTTTTCCTAATATCACAGCTTTGGCTGTCCAAATAAAGTGAGATTCAAAATGATAGTCGTAGTAAAGAAATTGTCTTCCCGAAAAATGTATCTACATATACTTCTTTCCATTTTAATGAGTGAAGTTACCTACATACAAATTTGATACACCAAATTAATTTTCTTGATATTTTGTGACATTAGCGTTCGTGTTGTAGTTCCTTTTCTCTTATTTGCCACTATCTACGGGCAAGAAATTGACAATCTTTTTGATTCTCACAGTATGTTCTCAAATTTGTTGTTATATTATTTGACTAAAGTCTTCAACCTTTTTTCCAACAACGACGATAGTAATGCTAGTACAACATGCCCTTACTAGCCCATTGCCATGCCCTTACTAGCAAACTACCTTTATCAAGTCTTACCGTCCAATCAGACTATTACCGATTCCATCAAAATTATTTGGAAACCTTCGTCTGCAGCAACGCATACTATAACACCAGTGCATCGTGCTTCAACATCAATTTGGCTTTAGAGCACAATATGCAAACATAGAACAAATCCGTCAAATAATTAAAAGAATTACCCAAGATCTTGGAAGTTAAGAAGTATTGCTCTGCAGCGTTTGTTAGTTTCAGTTTGCCCCTCTGGTCTAGTCTACAAAATTAAAAATCTTCCTCATCTCAACTGCTTCCTAATTTCTAACTCCTATCTTCATAACCGCCGCTTTCTAGTTCGGTATTTTGACGGATATACTGGAGAATCTGGAGTCGCGCAATACAGTATCTTGGGTCCCGTTTTGTATATCTTGGTATATAGGCCATCCGACAACGATTCTTGAGGCGACCGCTGCTACGTATGCAGACGACTCTACCTTCCTTGCCTCCATATACTGATTCAGCTATTGCTTCTTAAAATCTATAAGCAAACTTAACTTTCTTTCGCCACCGAAAGAGATGACTATCTTGCTGCATATTTTAATATGCCATCCTCTACCTCATAAAAAGGACATCAAATGTTTGGGAATGAATCTCTATAGGAAACTGAACTGGATTTTCGAAGAGGAAGTAGGTAGGTTTCAAATTTAGTGAATTAGATTGGGTAATTGGGCCAAAGCCCAGCCTATCTCTCTAGAACAAAGTACTCATATAAGAAGTTCCTTGAAAACCTGTTTGGACCTGTGGTATTTAACTGTGGAGGGCTGCTTCCACAACAAACATTGAGATTTTAGGACTTCTACAGTCGAAAGTACTACTACAGTAACAAAATAATAAATGCTAGATTTATTTACGAAAAATACAATTTACTACAAATTATGCTGCAGACATATAGGCAAAGAAAAAACATACTGTCGTATATTATCCTGGTCAACATAAATATCCTCAAAATTTTCACGACCAATTTAAAATAAACCGAAACATCGTATCCCATTTATCATCCATCCGCGAAACGAAAAGAAAAATAGCTTTTTCAACTCTCTTTTGTGCGTTCCTTAAACACTACAAAAAAGCGAAGATACACATCAAAGGGCGCACATCGATGGTGTTGTGTATCTGCGTACACCCACGCCATCTAGCGTATAAACATACACCGGCCATATCACGGCGACAGCCGCTCCTAAGAGCCATCAGCATCGCGACGCAGCTTTCTCTCCGTCGCTTTTACTGCCTACTTCGAACAGCAGCCCGGCCTGCACATTGTCGTAAAGAACGGAGAACAATAGTGCCTCGTCGTCGACGTTGTGAACTACGAGGGTGTATTATTATGTAATCTGCCTCTAGCTACGAAAGATGTAACATATATGCTTATTTCAAAGTTTTGTAGCTGTTGCGTTTTTTTTTTGCAATGAGTTCAGTGACAGGTCGTCAAAATGTAAGCTCATAACCAGTTTTCTCGTCATTCTAAGCTGATTTGATATTTTTTTTTAATCTGAAGATGTTTACTACCATTATCCATTTTTTATGAATTTACTTATTAGTAGGGCCGGGCGAAGTATCGATACATCGTCCAGTACTCGATACCATTGGGTATCGATCCACCGATACCTTGGATAACGTTGGTATCGATACCTTGGATAACGTTGGTATCGATACCTACGATACTTAAGTATCGATACCTACGATACCTAAGTATCGATTCCTGCGATACCTAAATATCGATACAAATATTGATACCTACGATACCTAAGTATCGATGCCTACGATACCTGGATAAATGATTATGTAGCAAATATACATTATATGCAATAGCTGAACAATAGTACATTTTCTTAAAGGTTAACATAAACTAACATTGACCAGTTAAGGCAAGAAAACTAGCTAGATATAATATCTGTACTTCTTTGAAGTTCGTGGAACTTGTAACAAATTATTTACCGAATTGTGTAGGAATTCCGCTGAGATTTCAATATGAGTACCTCAAAATTTAATAGCTGTATATTAGATTATATATTTGGGTCCATTTTATAACAATCATTCCCAATTTTTTTTTGTCTGTGGAAATCCTTTATGGACATCCTGTACTTAGGTCTATAGCACATGATGGTGTAGGACTCCCAGTCGGTGTTTGCAATAACTGGTGTGCCCACTAGGGCTGGGCAAAGTATCAATACATCGTCCAGTACTCGATATGATTCCGGGTATCGATCCTCCGATACCTTGGATAACGTTGATATCGATACCTAAGTATCGATACCTTGTATACCTAAGTATCGATACGTCCGATACCTAGGTATCGATTCCAAAATACCGATACCGTGGACCGAACCGATACATCGGTAAGTATCGATACCTCGATTGGTATCGATACCCGATACCAAAAATGCCGGTATCGCCCAGCCTATTTATTAGACATTAGACCTACTAGACACAACAGTAATTAGCAGTTTAATTAGCAAAGCTCAAAAAACTACAACAGTGAGAATAGTGTTGTCAAGGACCTTTTGGTTTTTTGATATCTTGACCGTTAAAGCTCAATCAGATACTTTCGTAATCAAATCACAATTTGTGATGGTAGTAGTGAGAGAAGCGGAAAGATGTTGCATTAGTGATCTATTGGTGTATCTGGTGGTCAAATGCTAACAATACCTGAAAATTCCTGAATCAAGTGCTCGTTTGTCCCATAATTTAAATTACGTCGACTATTTCAGAAAATTTCTCCTACCACTGCAGCCGAAAGCACCAACCAACATTCATACAAATAAGCTTTTCAGAAAATTTACTTTAAAAAAACATTTGTTGGCGATTTTTTTGCCAACAAATTGCATTCCATTGCTGGAGCCATTCAATAAAAATGGTATACGTTAGATCAAGTAGTTTTATAGAAAAACTTTACTCACAGGGTGTATTAACAATGAAGTCTCTACGCACTTATGGACTTCTAACTTAACATAGGCTCGGTGGTTGCCGTGATAGTACAGCCGTTCTCTAGTAGCAGCAGAGGAGGCTTGCTGGGATCGGAACAGATCTACGGAGTTGTAGCACGTCTTATTAAAATTTGCCATTAGAAAGCAATATTATAGGTTTGTTCAAGCAGGTTTGTGATTAGTTGGAAACTGTCAGGCGCATGTGCACCAGAAAATAAGCGTTTGAGCAGAAATAATTCCAAATTGTTAGTTTCAGTTTGGTGTTCGTGTAGGCGCTGACACCAATTTGAAATCGTTTGAAAACCGTCAGAACGATTTGTGGATTCTCTTCTGATTTACAGTCCGCACAGGTGTACCAATACGTTTCTTTTGTATGCTGTTAACAGCTGTTAATACTTATTGCTGTTGTAGTTTTTTATAGGTTAGCAATAGTGGCTTTGTTGTCTTTGTCGTTTATTAACTGGTTGAAGTGAAATTTAATACGTGGTAAGTATTTACTTTTAACTTTGGTACTACCAACAGGGGTGCAACTGCACCCCAGTCACTCCTTTTTTGTTGTATTTTTTTTATATTTGTGTGCTGCGTCCATGGTATCCATTTTTTGATGTTTAGTGCTTATACTTTCACAGTAGTTGAAACAGAATTACTATAGAAAAATTCGATTTTTTACTTTTTAACATTCTTTGTTATGGGGTACACCTGAAAAAAAGACAGAAAATACAGACAACACTACTTGAAATGCAAAAAAATTGTTTGTGGTCATCATTCTTGTCGAAAAGTTATTTGTAAAAACTGCGAAACTAACACGCAAGAAAGTTTGACAACAAATAGTTCAAACTGATGTATAAATGTATATTTCTCTTTCATATTAGTTTTCATATTTACTGATGTTATACATATAGTAATGCAATATTTAATAGTCGAGTGGGTAAAATTAAATACCTGTCATAATATAAACTGGTTGAATTATTTATAAAGCCACAAATAACTAAACTATCTATTCATATATTGGGGTGCATTTGCACCTCTGTTCAAGTTTAACACAAGAAAAAAGTGTTGGTAATAGCAGGGTTAATTTGTTTGGGTAGCAGTCTTAATAAAAATGCGAATATAATTATCATAGACGTCTGATATAGGAAATGACAAGCGATTCCGTTTGGGAGACATCTACTTGTAACCTTCCAAAATTTATACAATTTGAAATGAATTTGAAGCATTCGAGTATGTGAAATGACAAACCGATTTACAATCGAGCATGCGCATTTTAACCAATAATCAAACTAGATCAGACTATCACAAATTGTCTGCTCGAACAAACCTTATACATATATACCGTGTGGACGCCTGCGAGCGGTCGACGCGTAACCTGTGTATGCTATATTCTATTGTACAATTTTATTGGCAAAAATAACTTCCTGCATCTTTGTTCAGCAATACATTAGATTTTCTATCGAGCGGGCGATGGCGGGCAAGAAATTCAGGTGTATTTATGCAGACTGCGAGAGAGATAGGCATGCAATTGTTGTCGCATACTAGCATACGTATTTCTAGGTCATTGGCTCATTCGCCAAGATGGAAGAGCTCAAAGGAAGCAAAATAAACTCAAATTCCAAAATTCTTCTTAAAACTCTGTTATATCTCAAAGCTTAAGGTTTCATAGAAGACCAGGCCACGTTGTCACATAGGTTGGTTGTAAAAAGTTTCAGTCCGTTAGGTTCAATGTCTGTTGTTTCAAATCAATTTCTGTCTGAAATAGATAGTCACCAACTGATGGTATCTGAAATGCCTTTTCACAAAAATCACCAGCGTTTTACCTAATCATGCAGCCTTTTCAAAACAGTACAAGCAGAATTGACAATACTTCAGTGACGAGATCAAAATAAAATTGTTGGTCGTAAAGAAGCTGCTGAAAGAGATATTCTTATAACTTTGGTTGGTGCTGTTTCCGGTATGAGATAACACTGGTTGTTACATTTATTTATCTAATGATATATGATGATCTGGTATGTCATTTTCTGTACTCAATTTGGTGAAAATAAATGAGAATTTTGTTACATTTACTTTCATCACATATAACTTTTTCTGCCTTACCATCTAGTACCTACATAGTACTGTCTTCCTAACTAGTTTTGTATCTTGATTTGATTTGATTGGATTGGACACTGGATACGGGTCAGGTCTTTACACCATCTCCCTAACAATGCGGTCTATGGCCTATTGTATTATTCCGTACCTAGTGAATTTCTTTACATTCTTTGTCTCTCATTACCGAAAAAATGATTTTTTATCCATAGCTAGCTAAATTGTCTTTATCGCCCTATACAATCCATTAATAATTTCATTATTGATTACATTGATTTGCAGAGTATCATTGGAAAAATCGATAATATCACGTATTTCCCCAGTTTAGCTGATTGAACTCCACATTAGGAGTGTTAAGCACCCTTCACATGGCTGTTGACTAAGGTGAAAAGTGAGAGGCGTCATCAACAGAAAGTATTGCTACAAATAAATTGCTCTTTTTCGAAAGAGTTTTTGTGGGCATTACCGATATGATGGACTTTGAGGGATTTGCCGTAATTGAGGACTTCATGATTTCTTTTGCTATATGATTGAATGCCAGATCATCACCACGTATATTGGGCTTGTCAAGCAAAACTTGCTCCAAAATCGTCTCTACCAGTTAGTTGTTAATGAAACCATATTTCCAGTTAATTTCTTAATGCACATATTTGGTCTGGTATAACTATTTTGGCACATATGCTGCACTTGTGTAAAAACTGTAGCTCACCCAGGCGATACGCAAGTACGTAACAAACCTTCTATGATACATACACAATCTTATAATTTGATAGAGCAGCCCATGATTCTGACTACTACTGCTATTTTAATGTTTCTAACGTGAGAAACTTTTTCATCATTATAGAATTTAGATATTGGCTAAATTGGCTATTCTGGCAACTAAATATCGTTATTTCTACGTACCATTTTTATGACTAGTTAGATTGTATAAAAATTCCCCCTCGTAACGTTCAACGGTAGCCAGCAGGAAAGACGCAGAAGACCGCCGTTTTACCAGGACCAACAGGATAGATAGCAGGGATGCTGTGTGACAGTGTCGGATCGGAAGCCGCCTGTCGGGCGCCGAAGAACTCACCCTCCCATCCTCACTACCAACCGCCTCTACGCTGCAAAACGCGACGCCAAAGCGCCCTTATCTTGATTATCTTTACTAGTTCCACTAGTCATACGTACACTACCACGTACATGTATGCATGTGTGATAGGAAGATGTATCTATACTAATGTAGTTGCATTTCGTTGGTAAGATTTCCTCCGTGTTTTCTTCTGCCATTGTTGCGTTCGGTTGTTACGTAATAACGGGATAGTATGTTTTCTTCGTCCTGGAAAATTTATGAATTGAAAGTATAGATAATACTGTCATGTATATTTCATGCTCTATTTTGCTTTGAAATTTTTGATTAATTTTGTAAAATGTGTCTACGTAACTAGTTGTTCATGCAATGGCATGTTCATGGCAGGTGCACTGACTAGCTTTCCTTTTAATTTACGTTCAATTGGCAAATGCGTGGCAGGTATAATCGTGAGACAGTAAGCATCTCTTTTTCGCATATCAGACGTTCAGTGTAGTTTTAAGCAAAAGATGCTGCCAACAGAGTTTCTCACTAGTGTACCTTGCAAATACTCTAATGAAGAACGATTTGCTCCTCCCCACTTCATTCTACACTCCTTTTTTTTCATTATAAGGGCAGCTTTCTCGAACGGAGCATTGCTTTTAAAAGTGAAATTTGACGATTCGCAGACGCTGTTCAATGATATAGTTTTCTATAGTGAAGTACCATACACTGCTGAAAAGTTTACGACAAACTTCACAGACGTTGTCTAACTTCAAGCGTCTCTATTGAAAAACGCGTTATATCGATTTGTCCATGATTTGATCAAAATTTTTGCTCTGGTGGGGGCAAGAAGTAGTTGCAAATTGCAAATATTCTAATAAGAAAGCCATTTCATTTTGTCTCTGCGTCTTCCTTATTTAACTTTGCCCTCTTTATGAGGCTTAGCGTTCTTGAGAGAGGCTCCTTAATGTAGCTGTGCGCTCTGGGCTTCTCTGTGCCCAGCATTAGAAACCTTGTCCTTGATGGGCCTTCGCAATGGTGCAGCACATTGAGTGGATTTTCTCCTTCCAGAATTTGCAGGTAACATCTTCCGCTAGTGACCTGTCATCAGCAGACCTACTATCATTTTGGTAGTTTACCTGTCTTTACCTAGCAGGTCTCTAGTGAATTCAGGCTTTTGTTATTTTAGGAACTCTTTTGCATGTATTTGTCCTGGTGATCTTTGCCACCATTCCCTGGACTTGTTATGTATCCATTCGTTGATGGACTTTATAATTTGTGAATTGATGGTGCCAAAGGAGGACGAATTGTGGCTAGGAACCCAGGCAAAAGTTAGTTTCCTTTGGAAGCCCACCTAGTTTAATACATTTACAGAGTCTAAAACCAGTTTGGAGTCAACACTTGCTGACCTAATCGCTTTGAGTGTTGCTTGTCTGTTCGAGAACATAGCGACGCTTTTACCGGGCTCGATTCAGTTTTCTTCCCTAACGCAATGGTGAATTGCTGCTACCTCAGCTTGAAAGACCGTTGGGTGCTTACGGAAGCTACACAGCTACTGGAGCGATACACGAAATGATAATGGAAAGTGGAATGACTCTGTCCAAAGTTGTATTGATCAATTCGCTGTGGCTTTCTTTGATGTTGGTATTCATTTTAATAGACTGAAACAGCATATAAATAGTTTCTAGAAGCAGCTGCGTCTTATCGAAGTCTGGCTATGAAGTTTTCTTTTTTTACGGTACTTTTGCTAAGATATATTTTTTTTCGTACCAGGTGAGTACTTTCTTGTATTAAATCTTTGTTTATACAAGCATTTTTATTTGCGGTTTTTCCTTATCCCTTTCAATAATATTTTTCCTTACTTTTTCTTCCAAAATACTACGATCCATTATTTTTTTCTTTTGTTACAATTATATTCTATTATGACGCCAGATGATAAGCTCATTTTGGTTTTTATTTTGAACATCTATGGCTGCGAGAATGCTTACCACATTGTTTCCCACAGTAAGTGTGTGTTGTAGTCCTTGCAATTTGCTATATCCTCTAATTTTTTGTGTTGTACTATTACTACTTTCTAACTTTGAATAGCCAAAAAAAATTCAGACATTTCATTGTCAACATGTATCTTCTGATCCTTTTGAGAATATAATCTCCTCTGGTTATTGAGAATCTTTAAAAGTATATATACTTTATAGTTATATATATATAAAGTCTGTGGCCATAAAATAGTTTGTGCATAAATGTCTAAAACGATACCAGTAGTCCAAAACTGTCAATGACCTTCCGAAACTCGAAAAAATTTGCAAAACCCTTAAAAATGAGGATACATTGATTACTTTAACCTTTACAAGAGGAAAGGTCCTAATATTACGTGAAAGGCAAGCAAAATTGAAGAAAACAGGTGTAGATGTGTCTATTGCAACTTTCCGTGCTCATTTACTTGAAAATAACATCAAATATCGAACCACTATCAAGAAATTGCGGTTGTCTGAAACGCACCTGAACAAGAGACCATTTTGGGCGATAGAAACCATTCACCACGATTGGCATCAAGTACTTTTAAAGAATAAATCTTCTTTCCGAGCACGAACTTCCATATCTAAAGCTTGCTCTAGTGCTACTCATAGATTTATTCAAAGGACTGTTGAACATGCGATAAAGGCACACACTCTTGGAGCTGTTTTTTTCAGGAAGGATTTTGGGCGTTTATGTATGTTTACAGATAACCTTAACACGGAAAAATGATTAAAATTAAAATTTATGAAAAGCATGTTTCCCAGAAAAAAAACCTGTATGGACACAAAGACTATGTTTGCTTGGTTCTAGCAAGGTCTTTGCTCTTTGCTTGTTGAAATTTCCAAAGAATACCTTGGTCATTATATTATTGTTTGTAAGCACTCATCTCTATGCTTCATAATGGCTTCGATCCCATAAATACAGTTGTGGCCCCTTCTGTGATGATAGTCTACTCGTCTACAGCAGGCTAGTTGCCAGTTGTCTTCTACTCTTAAAGAAGAAATGCTTTTTATAAGCTGTAGCCATCCGATCGTGGGATGTTCGAAAAACCTCATGTGGAATAAAACTTTTCAGTGCTGAATCGGTCCTCAAAATAGTTTGAACAGGTCTGATTAAATCTAATAAGTGACGCATCATACATTTGGAATCTATTCTTGTGGGGTTTGAAAGCAATGATACGAAAATAGAATGAATTTAAAGTTGGTTTTAGCGAATTATTAATCACGAAGCAGAGTTTCTTTGACGGTTAGTTATAGTGGGCAATAATGAAAATGAATTGGATCAGGAAGCTACTTGAAATCGTCTCAAAAAGCTGAGCAAACCGAGCGGCGCAAACTTAAAATTCAATTGGGATATCGTGATTGGAAAACAATAACTACACCACAGCACCTAAAACAGTTTTAGCGAGTGGTCAGAACCGGCAATCGTTCTTGCAAGGACAATTAATTCCTTATAGTCATCACCGTAATAACATTAGTAACACTAATGGGTGCGTTTCCTTTACAAAACTTATTTGACCATTTAGAAACTTATCCAGTTTATCATCTTACCCTTCACTCAAGTCAACAATCTCGGACTTCCTGTATTACACGATAACAGAAAGTGAAACTTGATCTCTACCTAATTTCGGAAACACCGATATAATTTCCCTAAGTAAAAATGAAAACTTGCCTTCCTACGATTGCGTAACCTCAAAACTCACCCCACCTAGCTACTAACTGTGTCCGCCGCACTATATCGGCAAAAATAACTACATAGACTCAACGGTTTTTGGCGGCGGCATCTCTCCAAAAAAGAAAGATCCATATCATCCGGTTGCCTATACCATATCCATCTAACCCCAAAACAATTTATCCCGGACCACCTCGTACGCCCACAATATTCGCATCTCCTTCCATCGCTCTTGCCCTATCACATGTATGGAATCGCGCAAAAAAAAAATAAGCTTCACGCTATAGTATCTAGTTTGTAATGGATAGTTTCTCTCAAACATTTGAGTGTCGCGACAATTTGGCGCCGGGAATCCTGACTCTGGATTGGTCCATATCTCGTAACGTATACTAGCCAAGTCGCCCCACTTCTTACGTCGGACCAATCAGATCGCGGTTGATGATTATGAGGCTTCGAGGGGTGTTTTTTGGATTTTACCCTCGTGTACGATTCCTTCCCAGTTCATTCTACAGTTCTAACTCGCTGTGATCAGTTGCTCTTTTCAAGTTCTGCTTCTGCGCGGAATTGTCTTCATTTAGGCCGGTTTAAAACTTGCTGCACACGCCTCGTATGTTCAGTCCAAACGTTGAAGCACTACGGTGAACATCCACAACAACAAATTGCTAAAATTTTAAGCTTATGCAAAAGTTTAAAGCCATATACTATGAAGAGTTTTCCCATCTACAACACGTGAGTATATTTCTGATTTGAATCTTAAATTTTATCCGCTAGGACTTAACGCGTAAATTAATCTTGAAATTTGAAGCCGCATGATGCTTAAAGCGTATAGAATGGGATATATTGATTAATTAGACTAGTGTCGTCGCCCTGCTAAACAGAGAGGAAGGGTGGTAGTGTAAGGGAATCAGCTGATGTAGCTGTTCATATGCAGGGTAAATCGATGCGTTTCAGTGGTCAGTGCGAACTGTTGCTTTTATTCATTGATAGATGTCTCTCTTCTTCTATCCGTCCTTATTCAACGCTTCCTACGCATGTATAACTCTGTTTCAGTGTCAATTTCCTTTCTTTGACGTGTAAATGTGCGGAAGCCTACAATTTGTATATTTACCGCGATTTGCGCAAATAATTGTAACCCACGTGTCTTATTTTGAAAATGTGACCAATGCTGTTGTTTGGTTAGAAATGTTAACAAAATCATCATTGTACAGCTACATGAGCTAAAAGAAATGTGTCACTAGTGCTATCTGCATTCTATGTTAAACAAACAGTAGCATTTCGTTTTCTGTTAGGTGTATGAGCTGCTCCTGGATGATATAGTTTATAGTCCAAAAGAAATTAGCAAAAAATTAAATGTTGCTTAGATTTCCTGGAGCATCGCCCTCTATTTGTATTTTTGGTACGTTCTCTATTTAGCCAATCATTCTATTTTGGATTAAATTCATAAAGTATAACAAATTCCAATGACATATTCGTATTAGTCACATTAAATGAAGCAATAGCTAAAGCTAACTATAACATTTAAAACTGGTTATGACCATTAAGGTTTGTCCTTTCTGTGCAATAACAGTAACGTTTGCTCTCATGAGAGAAAAGAAAACAGGTATAATCTTAAGCGTACAAATATTGGAAATATGATAGCATGTGTACCTAACTATTCAGCATCAACTGACATGCCTTATGCATTCTTTGCTCTAAAATGTGGGAAGAGGGTATATTTCCGTATCCCCTGATACAAGGCCTTCATAGCGTACTCGTCAATGAAAACGTTCACAAACCAAAGTACCTAACTACTATCCAATGTTTTTGTTGCATAAATATTAGTAACTACAAGTAATTGAAGTATATTTCAGCTGGAAACTATTTTGATATTTGGTTAAACGGCTACATTATTTAAAACAGCAAAAATGATGATCACAGACCACCTAGCAGATCATCTTTGTGCACTTGTTGCGAAATTACCTCAAAAAATTTATTATTTTTGACTTTAGACTATTTTTAGTAGGACTCATGAAGCATGTTTCAAATGAAACCTACTCACCTGCTTTAACATTACGACAAAGAACACTAGTCTTAAAGTTGATGTAAATCCAAAAGAGAGATCTTTTTGGAAGTTTTGGTTCGAAAGGAATTCTGAAGATATAGCTGCTTTTGGTCGTATTCTAAATGTTTCCAAATAATTCCACAAGCCGAAAATTCAGTGGGTTTGGATGAGCCGATTTTGATGCTTGTCCAACACTACTAAAAACACCAATTAGCAATTTGCATCCACGTTTATGCAATTATATTATCTGTTAACACTGTCAGGGTATTGTTCAGTAGTAGTAAAGAAAAAGATATACCAATGATGAAATTACGTGTAACGACGTGTAACGACTTTTCTGAATAATTTCGTGTAAATTTTCTGTTGGGCAAGTTTGGTTAGATTAATTTCTATGCATCTCTATACACTGCAGCCTAAAAAGTTTATTGCGTATTCAACTACAATTTTGCCTGACTGTATTCCAACCTCCAGTAGTGATTTTCTATGTGCCAAACTTGGTATTGACACTAGATCTACTGTTTTGCATTATTATCCGAGAAGAAGGCATGGTTCCTCAACCATGGCTTGAATCTCCGACCCTTAGGTTGAAAGGCGAACTTGGCAACCATTTAACCGAACCTGGCTGGACATGTTTGATAGTATTTAACAGGCTAGCCAAATCGGCCAAATAATCAATAATCCATTATTTTAGTTTAGATTTAGATGTACATGTATACGTGTCCAATTTTTTTTACTTACAGTGGCACAATGGCTTACTTATTGGTACTCTAGTAAATTTTCATAAACGATTTTCTGTAATTGTCTGGTGAGACATGATAAAATATTTAGCTAGTGGGATCTTGGATGGAAGTTTCCAACATTATTGAAAGAAATGCTGCTAAATAATAGAACTGCTACATTCCTCCAATATGTTGTCGCTTATACATACCTTCTAATTATTATGCCCCACATGATCTGAGTCATTGTTTTCTTTGAGATGGATTGCCAGACAATGTTTTTAGGCCGGCGAAACACCCAGATCTAACCCCATTCCGTTGTCAATAGTTGACTTAACCACTTGCCTAGTTTTTTTTTACTGTAAACTGGAAACGTGAATTTTTTATTCGAATGAATTAGTATTACCACCACCTACAATATTTGCTATACCTACTTTCTGAAACATCCCGTACATTTCGTGAGCATATGTTATTGGCTGTTAAATATTTTATAAAGAGGATGTTGAAATGTGATGTAGCCTGCTTGACTGTCGTGTATTCTACGAAAAAGTGAAGCATATTGCGAAAATCAAAAAAAAAAACAAATTAATGGAAGAAAGTCCCCATTATAGTCTAATCAAATTATTAATTTTCTGGCCACAAAAATAAATAAATTTCACATGTTGCAATTATGTTCTAATTGGTGCAATTTGGTTTAAATTGCATCCTTCCGGCCATATATGCCCAATTATTGTCTAGTGGGATTAAATCCGCGCCTGCAGCCGGTCACAGCAGGTCGCTAACGTTACATTTTCATTTAACCAATTTGTAACAACTTCAACTGCATGAATATGTGTTGCCCTTAACAGGAAGATTAACTGTTTAAAATCACAAGTCCTCTCATATTTTTATGCAACTATCATCGAAGAATTAATTTGACAGCTTAACTACAATAAAAATATATTCTTTGCATTTCAGAATTTGTCATTGCATTCTTTAAATATTCTCACATCCGCAGAATACTTAAATCCACCCAACCAGAATATGAACTCATATACCGCAGTTGTTGTAAATCTAATTGGAATTGCTGGACCCCACTTTGCACGCTTAATATGACGAGTACCCATTGAGGTCCACTGGGGTTTTTTAATATCAACTCAAGAATTCGACGCGATACTTAAATGCGGTTAAAATAGAACGTGTGTGAAAATATTTCGCATTTTATTTTAATTCCAGACGTTACGAGGGGGATTATTTAATAATAATAATAATAATAAAGGTTTTAGACAGAATTACTTTTGAATTTTAAGGATCTTTTAGTCTCAAATCTATGTATATGAAATGTTTAGAACAGATATATCTACGAGTTATATGTTTCCATATTATTTTGGAAATTCGCCCAGTTTACTTCGGCATATACATATTTTTTAAAATTAGTTCAAGAGCAGCGATTACTGTATTCATACGTTATACATACGCTCGATGTAATCTGTAATCTTCCATTTATTTTAAAATCATATTTTTGTCGGAATTCGTACTGAAAACAGGAAATCCTGATAGAGTTTGTATTATCTGCATCTTTTACCGCAATTTTAATTTACTCCGTTAGATATTAAAGTTATTATACTATTAATATGTATATGCAATATCACTTCAAAATGGTTTGTTACTAACAAAGTAAGTAAGAGTTGTAAGCAATTTAGAACTATTTGACAACTTTTGACAACTGATCCTTTGATGCAGGATACCTTAAACGCAGTGTATGATCATCTACCACCCACACGAGTTCGATTGGGAATATCTGGAGAATGTGAGGATCAATTCGGTTGCATCAAGTGGTACTATTACATAAATTCTAAGCCACTATCAATTACCTACGCGAAATCCTGACAGTTGTGGGCTCCACTTTGGCAGCCTCTGCTTAGTACAGTTTTTTGTGCACTTATAACTTCTTCTTCAGATGTATCTTCTGATAGCATTTCTACTCTTCGTGGATTTCTACCTCATTTTCTAGTTGCCTTCAATTAAAGCAGTTTTTCTTTGCAAGAAATAAAAGTACTAGATCTGGTTTTATTCTATTTGGGGTTGCAGCTAAAATGTATTGATCTTCCAATGCGTTAGTCAGCATCTAACCATCAAGTAGTATGTGAAACATATGGTACAGAATTTTGACCCTAACATTTGGGACTAACACCTTTTCAATAATAATAACTGCACACATCAGGTATCATATTAACCATAAACTTAGGCATAAAGATTACTCAGCTAAGCATCCTGAAAGACTAGCCTCACTAATATTTCCAGGAGGTACACCAGAAAAACTGTCTTCCGTTCAACTTTAGTAAGGGTTCTTCGCTAGTTATTTTTCTTTTTTATTCTCCTTACGAGATCGATTGCTTTGTTTATATACTCTATCCAACACAACTCTTCTGTTTCCCAGAATAAGAAGAATTACAATGGTAAGATTTCCTTTTTTTGTGCTGAGATATGGAACCTACGCTACATATGGAAAATGATTCAATAATATCACAATATTTTCAGTTCTTTATCAAACACTATTTTCGTATATCAGTACACATCCCACGCTTTCAGAATAATCTGTCCAAATCACAGTAAAGAGGTAGCCGTGCGTTGGACGTGCTTCCACTCCTTGCTTTACACTCTTTAAGCATTTCAACACCATTGCTTCTATTTTGTAGTTTTTCATGAATATTACCAAAAAATTTGAACCGCATATTAATAGAAATACAGAATTTGGCCAGGTGCCCAAATCAAACGACTTCAAACAAATTATGGACATAATATAGCCAAATAAATACCTCGACTTCTACTTTTTTCATAATTTGAAGCTGAAGAATCTGCTGATTTTGCTACCATCTGGTGAAATGAATCAAGTAATGTCCCATTTCTTTTTAATTTGAGCTAGAAAAAATTCTGCAGCATTGGAACATAGTGGCCAGTACCAACTGCGTCCGTCTGAGCAAGCTCTTTCACAAAAACAAGCCGGAGATATTACTTTAATTATTATTTCATAATTATTTAAGGGGATATCTCGATGATTATCATGAAGTGGTGATTGCTGTATTATTGTGGTTAGTTTCGGTTATGGGAGTAACACAGGTGCAGATTGTAGCATATCTGGCTAGAATCGGTTGCCCAGCGAGTAAAATCCGTTTTTAGATAACAACTAACATTACTTACGGCAATATCACATTTTAACAACTATACACAACAAGAGCTGTAATGCGGAACCGATAAGCAATCCAGCTTTGAAGCCACTGCAGCTGCACCCAGACAATCATTCAAATAATACATTTTTCTGCGTCACATTTGAACTTGTCTTCCTCTTAAGTGGCAGATGTATTGATAAGTACAACTAACGTTCCTTATTGTATCCTGATATCTTCTTACTCTGGACTTTCCAACCCACAGGCATACAAAAGCTATATGCCCACAAGGACAAAACACTGTACCAAACTGTTTATTTGCAATGCGTTTCTCGTTTGGCTTTTTTAAACAAGTTCTTCCGCACTAGAACTAAAAATCATTATTTAGTTATTTGCTCCAATGAATCACCATAATTCTAGGGTTCTAGACTAAGTCCATCTTTGGTATTTAAATGAGTCACATCATTTCAAAGATTTTTCGGTACTTCATCTACTTAAAGTAAGGCTCGTTTTATTTTGTAAAAGAGGTTTAACCGCAGAAGTAGATCTATTAGGGATCCATCAGATCGAAGTCTCCTATGGTATGGTAGAACACTTGATCAATAATTCACCTATTCCGCTTGTTGGGATTTCAAATTGCATTTAAGCAGCATTCAAGCATTTAATAGATATACGTTTCTCTACTGCAATTATCTTTATTTACTCTGACGTGTTCTTAATTGGAGTAGACAGAGCGAACTAACATTTTCGATTCAATTGCTAAATCGTTTTAAAACTTCCTTCGTGACTTTTTCATCATTATTTTCCAATTCATATCTTACTTAGTTTCTTGAATTCGTAATTTACCATCTCGCATTGAAATGTCATTGAAATATAATCTCACGCAAAGAAAAAATAAAAACTTTTAACTTGAATGCTCCAGATCGAATTTTACCTTTTAAATGCCTTCATCGATCATAAAAGACAGAACGGGGGCGTTGCCAAACTGTCCACTCTACTCGCAAAGTCGGTCAAGAAGAAAAATCGCCCATAACTCGTTTAGCCGTGAAAATCCCTGAAAACTTTTCTACCACTGCCCATTCACAAAGAGTCGAGAAAAATCGATGTTTGCCAAGTTGTGTACAGTGCTTTCAGTATGTCAGACTACTCTGTGAAATTGTAATCTTCATACGTATGTATGTATATATTGGTTGGGGTAATGGTGGTAAGAGGGTATTTATGAGGATATTACAAATTATTCTGTCTGCTATTAATTTTCGCATGAGTTTATTCTGAAAGATACAGCTGCAAATCTTTAGGGTTGTCAGTCAACAATTTTGGCGGATCCTAACACTATTCCGTTCCTTTCGTCATGATTCCTTTCACAATCTACAACACTGCATTCACTGGAACTTATTCTAAGCATGACACTAATCAGTTGGGAAAACGTCTTCTTTCCTAAACGAGATTTATCCTCACTCGAACTTTTCTTAAATCCTAACTCCACCATAGCCTCTCGTTCTTGTTGCTACTGCCTCAAATTCCTACACCTAGTACCTCTTACCACCCCCCATCGTAGCGAGAGAAATTTGGTCAACAGTACTGCCAACATCCGAGTGACCCGCATGTTGTACAGCCAGTACGTGACGATTTCGAAATTTTACTCTCACTTATTGGCACGTGCTTTCAGCATCCACATCATCCATCCTTCACCCCCATTCTCGTATCTCCTCCCCCACTACCCTTACCGCCGTACCTCTTTTCACCTCTTTTATCGATTGCTACGGGTCGACCGTTTTTAGAAGCGGGCCGACGCCGCCAGAGAAACTACCGTCACGACGCCGTCGTGTCGGACGCTACGGTCGCCTAGCAACCCAGCCTCCCTACTTTACGCCGTCAGTAGAGACGGAAAGACCCATTCCTCGCCGGCCACCCCATCGCGTATGATTCAATTACGTGACATGTTCCACTTCTCTAAAGTTTATTGACTTGTTCCTAAGTCGTCGACGGCGACGCGGCGTCCTTTTCGCGACCGTGCATCGCCGGGTAGTCACGCGCGATACCGTGAACCGTCGGTGTCTCCATATACCGTAAATATATCAGTGGCGTGCTGTTATAATATTAATAAGTTTAAGAATATAAAAGAAGTTTTTTACGGCACCTCCTTTAAACTGGGAAGCTGTGCGGCTAAACAAAATTCGGCGGAAAGTAGTAAGAATTAAATCATCTAAAATCCTTGCGCCCAACATCATTTTTGCCAATATGATCCGTACGCCACTGCCGTAAATAAACCTGGTTCGTTTACCATGTGCTCTACGGTGGTTGTATTGTTGACGAAGCATCGATTGTTGTTTCTGCGCGATGAGCATGTGTGAGTGTACGTTTTTAACCTCTTTTCACTACACAGCGTCGCGATGCTGTGCCGCCTAAGCTTCCATAGTCAGTTCGTGTTCATCCCTCGGAGGGTACAGACGTATAAGTCAGCTTACAAATATCAGAATTTTGCGATCTCATAAAAATTTTTCATATCATTGGTTATTGGTGTTTGTGGCTTGGATTGGTGTTCAAATGAACTGTACATCTTGGTTTAACTATTAAACGGAGGTATTCACTTTCTGAAAATAGTTTAATAAAAATGAAACGTAAGTTGCTTCGTAAGATATTTCTTGAGTGTACTTTAAAAGTATTTTTATTAATTAATCAAATATGCAAAAATTGCAATTGGTTTACTGGTTCTAGATTTCAAAATGTTTGTTTTTATTTAGGATTCCTTAGTTATTTTCTTAAATATTCTATTCTATTTTAGGACATTCTCCTTTCCAATCACAGTTTGCAAACTACCAAATACATATGTATGTATGGAGGTATATCGTTTCCTTAATAGTCGAACTAATCAACTAGTCAACTAGTGAATAGTCATCCAAACACGTTTTACTGGCGCAGCCTTGACAATTTTCGAAGACAGGCTTCTATGAGGGCTAGCTTCTGACAGTGTTACTTGATCGTGTGAATGTTATCCGTTACTGTGGGTGCTAAAGTCGCGTTGCATTTTCTTGTCCACATCTTGTTGGATGCTAAACAAATAGTGTTGTATGTGTTGCTGTCATATTTTTTGAACAAGAAAAAGCCCAAGAACCTTATATGAGGCGTTCGTCCAGTTTTCAATAATCTGGTAGCTACTTTTTTCAATCTTACCACCCTCATTTTTCAATTTTTGTTGCAAGTTTTAACGGGTTAAAGATCGGATAAAGCTGAAGCATCCTTCAGATTTTGAATATGAAAATTTATCGCCTCTAATCTGGAGGGTTTGGGAATTTAGGTGTTTACATTGTTTACATCAATCTAGAACAGACAAATATTATTGTGCCCAAATCAACAAGCATAAATGTTAGGCTAAAAACTCGAGTAGATGATGGTTCGTTGCCCAAAAACTTGGCTACGCATGTTATACCAACAGAAAAATTTGAAATTTTTCAGGTCCTAACCATAACTGTGTATTATTAATGAAATATATTATATACATCGGCAATGTTTTGAAATCAATAGTTTTATTAGCAAACCTTTCTACATTGTTAGATTGTTCCTGAAAAAAATTCAATTGAAAATGATTCTCTTCCACAAAATTTAATTTAAGCCATAAAATTACTGGAATTTTGCCATATTTCTGCTGGTATTCTGCAATTATATCAAAACATTTTTGGCATACAGATTGGGCTTCTTGACATTTATTGCAGTTTCAATATTCCATCCAAGTTTAAAAATGTTTTCTTAAGTCTAGCTGCACAAGCTAAAGCAGTGTTATTGCAGTACACGAGTTTACGTTACCTTCATGGTAAAGTTAATCTTACTGCCATTAAGAACAAACAAAATGGATCACACAAAAGATATTCCTCCAAACACGTTTTTTTTCTAAAATAATTCTTACTGGTTCGGTTCAGAAACCGGCCAAAACTCCATTGGCGTTTACCTACATTTAAATTATGTAGACTTTTAATAGAACGTTTCCTGATCTTTTAAGTTGCACGAACCGGTCGAAGTAAATATGTACCTTCAACTGGGCAGTCACTCTTCAGTATTGTAGTCACTAAATTTTCAGCAACAAGTTACAAAAGAACATGTGGGCCTATCTCTAATAAGCAGCAGTTCATAGCTATCTCTATCATTTATATCCAGGTAATTTATTTTATCAAACTCTCGAGAATTATTTGATTTTAATTTTTTATTTGACTTTTGATGCAATTGAAAATCGAGCGACGTACTGTACTGTTCAGAACAGCTGTCTTTTTAATTTACAAATTCTCAACTTAGGGAACGATGCATCTAAAGAGTATTTCAATAAGAGCGCAAGATTTGAATTGCGTCATAATGTCATATGATTATGACGTCACAAATAGAAAGTTGACAGATGGGAGTTAGTAAACACGGAGCATTGCACGGTAGAACAATGCGTCCTGATTGTCAAAAATTATTATCAAAATGGTGAAAGTTTGATTGCCACTATTCGTAAAGTGTGTTCAATGTTCGGTCGAAATAATGGGCCTAATTCATCTACTGTAAAAAGAATAATCGAAAAATTCGAAAGAACTGGTTCGGTTAGTGATGTGAAACACAAGATACGAGCTCGTAGAGGTTGTTCAGGACAAAACATCACGGCAGGTCGCGAGAGTGTGATAGAAAGGCCTGAGACGTCAATTCGCCATCGGGCACAAGAATTGGACATTTCAACAGGCACTCTTCAGCGAATTCTCACTAAAGATTTACAGCTGCATGCCTACAAAATCCTGACTCAACAAGTTCTGCTAGTAGACCATGATCAGCGAAGAGAATTCACCAATTGGATCCTTGAGCAACCTGATGATTTTGCTAACATAATAATTTTCAGTGATAAGGCCCATTTTTACCTCGATGGCTTCGTTAATGGGCACAACTGTCGCATTTGGGGCTCAGAAAATCCACAAGTGATTCATCAGAAAGCAATTCATCCACAACGGGTCACTCTATGGTGTGCATTATGGTCTGGAGGAATAATTGGACTATTTTTCTTCGAAAACGAAGATGGTAATGCAGTAACGGTTAATGACGAACGTTATCGTGCTATGATAACACAGTTTCTTGTGCGCCATTTGGAAGCTATTGATCTTGACGACATGTGGTTTCAGCAGGACGGTGCCACATGTCATACCGCCCGTGAAACATTGACGATCTTGCAAGAGTTTGCTCCTGGTCATTTCCCGATTTGGTGAGAATTGGCCTCCACGCTCTTGCGATTTAACGCCTTTAGACTTCTGGCTGTGAGGTTATCTGAAGTCACAGGTTTATGCCAATAAGCCTGCAACCATCGAAGCATTGAAAGCCGAAATTAGACGCTGTATCAATGAAATACCACCACATGTATTAAATAACGTTATTGAAAATTTCGTCAAAAGGGTACGCATATGCCAGCAAAGCCGTTGTTTCATACATAATTCCCAAATGTATATTTTCTAAATCAATAAATATTTCAATACTTTGCTACAGAAAACCATGTTTTATTGAACACTGAAATCTTGCGCTCTTATTGAAACACCCTTTAGAAGTTTTTTCTGGCGGGTTTATCAAATAGTTTGGTCTACTTTATCCCAGTTCAGACGGGGAGGATAATTATCTCTCTTTCTTTTTGTATTTGTTCTAAATATATGTGGGCACAGGTTGCAATCATTTTACTATTTTTATTACACTACTTTTTAACCATATTAGATTAAATATTAAATTAATAAACGTTAAAAACTTAATCCATATTTTGATTTGAAATTGTCTAATCTAATGTGGTTGGTTTGTCTATTTAAAAATAAATACGCAAATGTTAAATGTCATCTAACGCAGGGAAAACCAGTACCGTTTGGAAGGAAATAGAGCTGATAAAGGTTTATTTAAATATTTATTATATTAATACAAACACATGTAAATAGCACATAGTTATAGATAACGAAGGTATGTAGGTACCTATATGTATACGCATGTATGTAATTCGTTGGAAGTAAACTTAAATACGTGCAAAGATATTAATTGCGAGAATTTCATTTATAATTCGCATGAACAGCAAAATGCTACGCGAAGATAAGAAAGTTCTATAAAACTTTGAATTACGATTCTTAACACCTTAGTTCAGTTCAAATTTAAAGTTAAAAAGTTTACGGTAGGTACAGCAGTTACCGATATCCAAATATGTATTAGTACCTAGTAAACTTAATTCTAAGCTAATGATGCTGTTTGTATTTCATATCAGTTAAAAACGTAAAACGAAGACAAATATTTAAATATATCTACATATACCGTAGTACATGAAAAAGTAATTGATGTTGGTTATCTTTTTTTGAAAGATAATCCTTACTTGCGTATCAAATGTAAACTGTTTAAGCAGTAAAAAGTACTAACCGTACATATTATTTTATTACTTTATGTTACTATTTTGTACTAAATTCCATAAAATAAAATTCTGGAATATGTATATGTAAACAATACAAAAAAATTATAAGTTATTTAGTTTAACAGAGTCCAACTATTTGTCTTTAGGATGTTCTATAGTTTTGATTTGTTTTCCGCTAAATACTGAACAGTTGTCGCTGCTGTATATACTTTACTGAAAACACTAGCCAAACAATTTTCAACATACTATTAAACGGTAGCTGTCGTAGGGGTTTCCTCATCTTCATGTATCCATCCTTGACTTTCATGGCGAGAGACAAAATCAAAAAATCATCGCCATCATTCATCGCCAGTTACAATTTTAGAAATAATTTGATGGCGTCCAGCATTCAACATATCTAAAGTTTGTTAGCAAATTCTAACACGTTCTGTTTTTGGTAAATCAAAATAATAAATGGGGTACAAAGGGAGTTACAACCTTTTTCAAATGTACTTAAATGATTGTGCAATACTGATCTCACTTGCGAGGATCCAATCTTCAGATTGGACTCTATTATTGCATAGGTAATGCGGTTGTCTTCTTCCATCATCTTTTTCACCGCAGTAATGTTTTCGGGGTTAATAGCTGTTAAAGGAGGGTCAACTCCTTTTCTATGTACCTCCGACTTGTAATCTCAAGTTCTTTATAGCATCTATAAACAGTAGCCACTGGTGCGAGATTGCCAAATGTCCTCAAGCCTTTATTGAAGTCATAGTAAATAATTATCCAAAAGTTGTCTAGTGATAATTCCATTTTGTCAATGACAGAAGCTAGAATAATTGTAGCATATATGTACATACATATTTAGAATATATTCTATTAACTTATAAGAGTGTCTGCTTACAAGGAGGACAAATGTTACATCTTCTCAAACTATTCCTTGGTTTCTCCTGTAACACATAGCGCAAGATATTACTTAAATCCCAATTCCACCTACATATGTATATCAAATCCATTATAGTTTTTGTTGTGTTTTTTTGAAACATTGAACATAAGATATCGGTTTGAATATTTTAACTATAACTTAATTTTGGAAAAAACGGCTGAAATGGAAAAAAGTAGACATAAAAGCCAATATTTCGAAATTGTGTAGGCACATACTTTATATTATATGTCTGCATGCTCATTGCTTGTAAAGTTATTAAATTTTCATTTTTAATACGTCTGCTTTGATACTAATGAAAACTGTTAAGGAAAAAAATCGTCATTTTTAAATATAAAATTTAAAATTGTGTTTGCAAAAGTTGTCATATTCATGCTTATTTACTTATTTATTTAATTCTATCAAATACAGCAATATCAGCTAATTCTTCTCTATAATTTGCAAAAAAACCAATGTTACAATCTACGATTTATACACCGTGTCCACAAAAATGCGGATAAACGCCAGATAGAGCGATTCTATGTTCAATTCTGAGATGATAATCTTATATCGAAAAAGTTGTACGGTTCTTCCTTTGACTAGCCAAGGTCATCAAATCCCAAAATGTAAAACAAAAATTTAGAGGAATTCGTAAAATTTACCAATGAAAAATCATTATGGTCAAATTTGAAAGTGTAATTGTGCAACCTGCATAGACGTAGCTAATCGATTACACCAACATTTTCAATTTTTTAACAGATCTTCATGGCATTTTTCTAAAGTAAGTACATATGACAACGTGGTAGGAAAGGATTGCTTGTTTGATTTTAAAAACTAGCTATCGATTTTTGACGTTTTTCTATATGACATTTGTATGTTCAAATTAGTCGACGTATTGTATCATTGGTACGAGTGTAGAATGTTTAGTTTTGGAGAATACGCTAATATTACTATTCGGATTTTGCAACGGTAGTGCAAAAGGGGCAAAAACAGAATATTAAGTACGGTACCCACAACCGCGACAGCCATCTACCAATATATTCTGAAGACTGTATCACTGGCACATTTATATCTAAATATCATAACAGTGGTACACCTAAAGAGCGTTCAGAGAAATCCAACGTCCAGCACAAGACAAATAGCTCGGGAACTGAACATTCCTAGCAAAACCACAGTGCATTTAGTACTATCAGAATCTTTCGTGTCCATTTCATGCACGAAAAGTGCAATCCTTGTATATACATTAATGATAATGTGCACAGAAGAACGTTCTGCAATAGTATTTTAGAGAGGACCCATTTTGAACCTGGATGTTCTCTGGAGCGATGAATGTTTGTTGACGAGAGATGGGATTTTTAATAGCCATAGTTTTCATTTATGAGTGGACGAAAATCCTAAGGCTGTCAGGAAAACTGGAAATCAGAGAAGGTTTTCCGTAAATGGCTGGCGAAAAACTCGTATAAGTTTTTATACTAATATTTATTAATTTTAATAAAGTTCGCATAATATGATCTGACTGCTAAGACTGATCTGCGTAAATCAAAATAGATGTTGTGATTATTGTCACGTATTGGTCGGATTACATGTTGCCAAATTTATACTTTCTTTCAGCTGCTCTTGTGGTTTGAGGAAGGACCATACAACTTTTTTCAATTAAGATTATCGACTCAGAATTAAATAAAGTATAGCTCTACCTAGAGTTTATCCGCACTTTTGTGGACACCGGCTGATGACTGTGATAATGAAATTCGAATTCAGATTATACCAAATCATACTTCACTACTTTGGCTTCAGTTTTATCATACGTTGTGTTATTTCCAGTTAAATAATTGCATATTGTAGTGCCTTAAGACGCCACTGATAAGTGCAAAAATGTAGTACAATAAAGACCACATTTCCAACAGAGTTGATAATTGATATCTATTATATCCGCGAATTTGGCACTATAACATTTTCGAGTTTTAATTTCGATTGTAAACGTCAGAAATACTTAGGAATTATAGGATACCAAAAATGAAAGCTACTACCACAATATTTTGCCGTCAACTATCTTCCTGATAACAAAAATTTTGCGTCGTTCAAATCTCAAGAAATAATCACTAAGTGCTGAAAATGCATCTAATACAATTAAAAGAATAATGTTCTCAAAGGTTGTACAAAATTTTAAACTCCATAAAAAAGCTTTTACAATTTTTTGGATCTCACACTGTTTAATCTATGTTTACAAAGAAGAGACGTTGTTTACCAAGTAGCTTTAACACCAGTTCAGCTATCATAGCTATCGAATTCTATGAATTACAAAGGGATATATATCTTATACAGCTTGTGAGCAGGCCTTTGAGGCCTAGAGCTGTATGACTCCTTCCATCTTTTCCTCGGTTTACCACTTTTCCTCCTTCCTTGCGGTTTCTTCCAAGCTATATCTTTCACACTTCTGTTATTCTCCTTTCTAGCAAGGTGTACCAACCATTGCAATCTTCCGGCTTTCACAAATCGCCAGATAGGTTTGTCTTCAAACAATTCATTCATTCCTAGCTCCATATTTTTTCCTCCAAAAATTCTTCTTAATATTTTCCTGTACTAGAGGTCTAACTTTTTTCTGCGGAAGGATCCATGTCACACATCCATATATTAGAGTTGGTCGTAAAACTGTCGTTGGTCGTATAATGTTGCTAATTTCTTCCATTCATATTGTGCCTTAATTGTAAACAATTCAATTGATTTTTGGTGAAAGTGACAGCCTTTTTGAGCTGTTAGAGTCGGAAACACAAAATCAAGTTATTATTTTATAAAAATTTTGACAGCTTCAACATAATTCTTGTCGAAAATTGTGGTGCTGGCGTAAAGTTGGTCCAATAAAACAATCTGTTGTCAATATCTTTAATTATGATTTGATTTTATTTTGTTCTGTGCGTTTAAACGGCAGTAGATAGATACAAATTTCTGATATTTAAGAAAAAAGAAGGAATTTTATTAATTTCCTATCGAAGTGAAATAGCTACCAAAAAAATTTAAACAAGTACCAACTAACTTTATCAACAATAACTGCACCAATGTTTTTCATACGATCTTCGATCGCCAGCCTCCATTGATCAAATTTTTGGCGTCAGAACCAAAATTCTCGCCGGAAATTATAGTGCCAACTACCCTGAATTGTGTGTAGAGAAATGTACGAAACTATAATGTTTCGTACGCATTGAAAATTTAAATACTTTCATACCCTGTTTTTCACGTTCTATACAATTTTGCACACACATACATACATATACATATTGAAAAACTGTGATTGATTTTACGTTGATAAATTCTGTCAAACTAAAAATCTAAAAGCTCATTTTCGAAGTAATTGAGGCTTGATAAAAATTTTAAAAATGCTCGCACACTTTTAGAATGTCTACTTTGGCAGTTAGAATCACAGAAATTAAGCAATTGGAAATCTATAAAAAGAAAATAGGTTAAAACATCTGTCTGGTTTTGAATATTAGAACTAAATTTCATCTCTTTGTTGCAGCATTTCTACTAGCTCAAACGATCCAACATGGCTCTATCACTCAAGATCAATATTGTCGACAGCAATGTCACTAAAACCATCGTTTTCGATTCCTCCTCGACCGTTTACGATGCCTGCAAACTTATCAGAGAGAAATGTACGGAAGCAACGAAAGGACAACGTAAGTTGTATCTTTTTTATAATGTAGTTAGCCCAAATTTAAAGCTCAACAGGACATTAGTCATCTATTGTTGTTCGTAACGCGTATGTAAGCTGTGCGTAAATAGGCGAAAAGTACCTTTCACCACTCTGCAACAAGTGGTTGTCTGTTTTGTGTGCCATGACAGCAAGCGGTTTTTGTTACAGCGAAGGACTACGGACTATTTCTCACCGACGAGGATAACAAGACTGGAGTGTGGTTAGAGCCTGGCAGACAACTCGCCTATTACATCTTGAGGAACGGTGATCTGTTGGAATACAGGAGAAAACTGCGCACGCTAAGAGTGAAGATGTTGGATGGTAATTATCTTTGTATTGATTACATCATTAATCAAATCTTTCTTTTTGGAAGTTAAATTGTGTTTCATGAAAGATGACGTTTAATCTTTTGTAAGTGAGATAGCGATTATAGGAAGCTGTACTTTATATCTTTATCGGCTGTTTTACATTATTAAAAATGTTTAGGAGAAATTTATCGATCGATAGATTTTCTTTAGATACGTTTCATACATATAATGGGTTTCAATTTCGATATTTGCGATTTTATACTCTTATTAACTTAAAAGAGTATCATTACTGAATCTATCCAAACTACTGCAAACTTTATCGTATTTGATAAAGCTATGCATATTGCAATTCGATATTCCTGATGCCGTTGCTTTTCTTCTGGTGTTCGAAGGCTCGCAAGGTTAAGTTTTCATCCTTTAAACGATGGAATAATAATTTTTGTGGCAGAGAAGTTCTTGCAGTTTCTAAAACTTAATTTTCTTTCCGGCAATTTTTGACTACCCTACTAAAATGGAGTAGGCAATCACAGCAAAATATAACAAGTTATATAAGTTTGGACCGCCAGGTGTTCCAAAGGTCTTTCTGTCCATACAGCTGTTACGGCTTTTTTGGAAAAATTGTTTTGTAAGACTACTATGTCTACTTTGGTCAAGTTTTTACTAACTACTAGATATTCTGTTCTGTTACCGTATACCAGCTCTTCTGCGTTTAGAAATAATCTACTCAAAGAATACTTCAGTCTTTTGGTAAACAAAATCGCTATTGCCTCATATGAATTGATAAAGAATCCTTTCGCAGTGCATCATCTGCTGGTGGAATTAAACACATTTTGCAACTTTATTAGTGATAGCCTTCTCTCAACCACTCTCTCCACAACCACAGTGGTCAGTGTCTGGCCAATTCATCAATGAGCAAAGATCGAAGCAGATGAGATAATATTGCTCAGGGGATAAATAATAAAAGGGGATCCATAGCTTCGACTTGCTTAGTACCGGGCGACCTCTACAACGTTTTCTTTGCAAAGCCATAAGTCATTAAGGGTGCAGGCACACGAACAGAATCTGCGCAACAAGAGATGTTCCATATCTTGAAGTTTGCAGAGCGTCTGGGGAATGGATCTTCCTCTGCCTTACTTTATTGACCTTGACTAAGGCGACTCCCGTTCTAATTTGGTTGAGGGTTATCCAGGTAGTCTACTCAAGATTATGTCCATTTGGTCGGTCTGGCAAAGTGGATAGTCCTTAGGTGATTCCTCGCTTGCAAAACTACCCAAGGCAATAGAAAGTTTACTATGAAATTTAAGCTCACACTTCAGTATCTCATTTTAGCAAAAAGGTTCACAATTTCTTTAAAACTGCTTTTTCTAGTAGAATCTTTTAATCGAAGAATGAAGCACTGACAGCTTTGAATCATGGAACAGTATGTGTAGTTTCGTTCCAACAAACAATAAAACAATATGTATTGTGGAATCGCATAAGCATGGTTGACAACAGCTTCCCAACTATTTTATTTAAAATATTGGTTAAATCACATTCTATATATGTATATTATTATCTAAGCCAGGAGAGGGTGGGATTATAATTAGTATTATACCATGGAGTGGTCCTATGTGGTACCCACAATATACCTTACCTGTGGAATTGTCAATTTTTTCATGATTTGGACTGAATGCCTAAAGATAATTCGAATTAGCCACATAGCCTAATCTACACAAGTGCTTTCTCACATACCGGTGGCCAGTTATTGCTAGGGTTGCTGTTTTAGCTTATTTCTACCAAAACGTTTACCAATACTAACCAGTACGTTAGAACTTTAGCCATTGGTTACATGGTTTAAATTATAAACATTATAAGAGATACAGTATTGAATCCCTAACAAAATAATACCGAAATTTGTGGGCAACATAATCGACGACTAGTCTTGTAACCAGATAAACGTACAAAGCCAGTAGTAAACAAGTTAACATCTGTGTATTCTCGAAATACTCATGCAGAAGCGAACAATACTGTTAAAGATCCCAAAATTCAAGTGAACTTTGATCTCAACAAGTCCTCCTTTCTCGTGGAGAGTTAAGAGTTAAGAGAGTAGCGTGCATTATAGGGAATCTAGAAGACAATCCCAATTTGGGTTTGAAACTCTTCTAGAATGAAGCATATTTCTTGCTTGCCTAATCTTAGGAATTCATTGTTCGACGAGATTTCTGAGCTCATGGCATAATTGGCCCCTGTTTGAGCAATGTTTCCTTTCACCAAGACGAGGCTGTATGTCACACATTTCACAAAATTATCTTTTATGTACCGAACTCTTTCCAGTCTTCACAAAAAAAAAAACCTATTTATCTATTGAAGATGATCACATGTCTAATTCAAAACCTGGTATATGTATGTATGAAATAGTACTCAGGAGTCAGTCTAGCGTCATAAGCACCGGTTTTCTTCTCTTCATTGTTTGGAGTAGAAGTTGAGTTGCAAAAGGTTTTAAGCAAAGATACATAGACGACATAGTCGGCCATGCCTTAATGAGTAATTTTTTAGCATTTTGTCTTCATTGTACCAAGCCTTCTTACAAAGAAGGTATTAATAAATACTACTACCGTACATATCCAATGTAGCATACTCAGTGAGAGTCTCCCAGTCTCCACTAAAATGTGCGTAGAGATGGCTTTATCAATTATGATCAGTCTACACCATGTTTTGACAATTCTTAAAGACATGCTTTCAGAAACAGCCCACTCAAGTTTCTCAGCTGTAACCTAAGTAACCTGTAAGTTCACCGATGAAGATACACAGTACATAGAACAATTGTCTTCAAATACATATTTTTTGTGTTCAAAACGCTCTCATACCCAACAACGACATTAGTTGGCGTCATTATTCCACTTCAACGTAATAAATTCTTTCGCAGGTTCCGTTAAAACAATGCTAGTCGACGATTCTCAAATAGTAGCCAATCTGATGGTCGTTATCTGTACTAAAATCGGCATCACCAATCACGACGAATACTCGCTATGCCTGGACGATCAAGAGAACCAGGAGAACGTCGAAACCAATCGGAACTACGGAACGCTAACTCTTAAACGTAAGAAGGAAGAAAGGGAACGCGACGCCAAAATGGAAATGCTAAGGAAGAAACTTCGAACCGACGACGAAATGAACTGGGTCGATCCGTCGAAAACGTTACGCGAACAAGGCATCGACGAAAACGAAACCGTGCTCTTGAGGCGAAAATTCTTTTTCTCCGATCAGAATATCGATTCTAGAGACCCCGTACAGTTAAATCTGTTGTATGTTCAAGCCAGAGATGCCATATTGGATGGTACGCATCCTGTCACGCAAGACAAAGCTTGTGAATTTGCTGGTATTCAATGCCAGATTCAATTTGGAGATCATGTCGAAGCAAAGCATAAAACTGGGTTTTTAGAGTGAGTTTAAGCAACTATCGATTTACATTTTTTTTATTTTTAAAATTTCAGCTTAAAGGAATTTTTACCACAATCTAATGTCAAAGTTAAAGGCATCGAAAAGAAAGTCTTCGCTGAACACAAGAAACATCTTGGTTTGGCTGAATTAGAAGCGAAAGTTCTTTATACGAAAAACGCAAGATCCTTGAATACTTATGGTGTAACTTTCTTCCTTGTGAAGGTATTCACTGCATTTAATAAATCCTTAACTTTGGAAGCAAACTATTTTATTTTTTTTTTAGGAAAAAATGAAAGGCAAAAATAAGTTAGTTCCGCGGCTTCTGGGTGTAAACAAAGATTCGGTGCTACGTTTGGATGAAAACACTAAAGAAATTTTGAAAACTTGGCCTTTAACTAGCGTCAAGAGGTGGGGTGCTAGTCCCAACACGTTCACTCTAGATTTTGGCGATTATTCCGATCAATATTATTCAGTCCAGACGACTGAGGGTGAACAAATCCAACAGATTATTGGAGGATACATCGATATAATATTGAAAAAAGTAAGAATGATGCTTACATATTCGAATTTATTAAACTTAAAATGTATTTTAGCAATTAGCTAAGGATCATCTTGGAATTGAGGGAGATGCAGGATCAACAATTGAGGAAGATAGCGTTTCTCCACACCAGTAAGACATATTTTCTTTAAATTGTGGGAGCATAATTATAAATTTGCGCTAATTTGTTTAGAGCTACGTATCTCCAGCACGGATCCAGCTCTGTTGGGAAACCTCACGAGATGTCTTTGGCAAAACCGGGAATAATGAGGCCTGGAGGTGAAGGTAAAATAAAAAAATTATCTACTTGATTGTTACAAGCATGCACATACTAGCTACCACACCTATCTAGTGTATAGTTTTCATTTTTAATTATTTAAAATTTTTAAGTCTTCGTTTTAAATATTTATTAATTTTTTCTTCGGCTTCTTATGTTTAGTTCTTTACTTTTTCTTTTATTTAGGGTCAAAACCGTTTGGTACGGGTCATGTAGGAGCGCCACAGTACACTACACTCGGTGGTCAAGTTAATGTTGGTCATGCACCTCCTACGGTAAGAATAGTGTTTGATTTTTTGATTTGCAAGTTTTAAATTATTACGAAATTATTTAGACATTGCTATGTTAAATTAGATTTTTCGATAAGAAAGCAGAATTTATAGTCGAGAAACCGCCAATAATAATTGGCGATGTACTGTCTATTCTGGACCACCACCTTTTGGCATTTTTCACTAAACAATTTTGTTCTTTCATGAAAAACTCAACGTACCCAATTATGTCTCTTATGTAACTAATACAGCAACAGTACATTTAATGATACTCTGAGCACCCTTTATCCGAACATTGCATCACTACAACAGTCACTTCTATAAAATATCGAGTTCATCAAAATTACACGAGGTGGCCACAGATCACTTATAAATCACTTATAAATTGGAGATCATACAATGGCGCCAAACAGGACAGATCAATGTTTCTTTTCGAAATTTGAAACTTTCTTCCTGAAAAATTTTTGGTCGAAACTGAAAGCTTTATAGCAAGCAAAGATTGGAAAAAAGCTGATAACAATTGATTCTACTGTTGTGAATTCATATAAAGACGAGATTTAAACCATTAAGAGCAAAGAAAGGAAAGCCCCAATAGGCTCAAATCTCTTGAACAGTTGATTTTAGTTAAAAATTTGTGCCCAACCATAGAGACAAGTGTAGAAAGTCTTCTGACATCTGATACCTAACATTTTTTTCACAATCTTCTCTGCTTTCTCACCGTCTTCTGTATATGTGATTCGAAACTCATTTTCTTGTCAACCCATACTCCCAGGTACTTTATGGCAATTCCCGGTGCAACATCTACTTCCCCAACTGTAAAGGACAACGCTGTAACTTTCCTTTTTCTTGTCAGCAGTGCTACTTCTGTTTTCTCTGGTGCAAGGTGTAGGTTCTAGCGTTGCAACCAATCGGACACTTGTAACAGAGCCGTATTTGCCCTTTTCATAAGTATGGTTTCGTCTTTAGCTACGACGACCATAGCTATATCGTCCGCAAAACCTACTAGGGTCATTTCTTTTGTAAACTTGGTCTTGGTAATGGGAACAGTTTTAGACATCCCTTCTGCCTCCAATGTAATCGTTCTTGAGGACAGGTATGACGCAATTACGTTCCATAGGCTCTGGTCAATTTGCCTCTTCCGTAGTTCCTGAAGGATGATGTTCCATGAAGCGCTGTTAAAGGCATTCTTCACATCTAACGTTATGACCACACAAAGCCTTCGATATCTCCAAGAATAGTTGTGGGCTGCTCTGGCGAGCTCCTGCACTAACTCAATTGCGTCCACGATTTGTCGACCTTCTCTGAATTCAAACTGCCTTTCAGCAAGTCCTCCACTTTTATCTAATTCCTCCTTCAATCTCTTTACCATCAATTGTTTATACAACTGATGGGTCAATTAGTATTGGAAAATCTGAAACACAGCTACCTACATAAACCCTCACATCTCACAGTTAGAGAGATTTAGATGGGGGGATCAATTCCATAATGCTCGTTATCGGGAGTGATGTAAGAGCTAAAAGTGATCAAAAATTGCCAATATTTAATTAATTCAGCAGTTGGGAAATAGAGCATGTTGGCAGCAAAATTAACATCACATCATTCCTAATCCCAGTACAGTAACAATTTTTGGCAGCTACACTGGAGATGCCATGAGACAGCAGTGGATTAAGAGCAAACTACACTGAAGCAGGTGTGCCTAATGGAACTTAGAACTTGTACTCTGGGGATAATTTACTGCGAGATATAGCTATTGCAAATACCAGTTGTTTTAAACCTCAGACCCCAGACTGCTTATGTAGCTACCAGATAAATGATGTTGGCTTCTAGATTAGCGTCGTTTACGTAATCATGATTGTGCTGATCTTCACAGTTTTTCGGGTGGGAGTCTTAATTGTCAGTTTTTCTAAATCCTTAAATTTTTCTAGTTGCTAATAGTTGCAAATCTACCAAAAAATGTTGGGCTGCTGTTAGTATATTGGTGGGATAGCAGTGGAACTAGCTTTGTTTAATGGAGGATGAACCATATCAGACATTAGGTCCTCTACAGCATGAACTACAAATACCATGATCTACAAATTTACATATAAAACAAACCTCGTAACATCATGATTGTAATAACTACACTACAACATTCTTCAGGCATTACAGAGACATTGACATTCCTGTAAATTATCTATAAAAATTCCCCCTTGAATGGCGCAATACACATTCAATATTTAACTGTTCAATTGAGATAACAATATATCCTTATCTAGTTGGTTTAACATTCACCGTTTTTCTTGTTTTTGTTTAAAATCTTCTCGCACTTAGTTAAACGATGTAGTAAAATTGTATGTGATTAAAATTGTATCCTAAAACATAACTTCATCAATTTTATCAACAAGAATTTATTTTCGTTTCACGCAGCTGTTCTCGAAGCAGGCTACAGAGTAGGTAGATACGGTTTTTCTATATATGTATGTAATGAATATGTATATTATATAACCTGCTTATAATAAGTTTTATGCCAGCATATAAAACCGTTTTCAAATCTCTTTTTTTTGTTCACCTCGTGAAGATTCAGAAAACGAAGGTCACACCAATTCTAACGGAACCCCAGAAAGGACTACTCTCAACCATATCAGCCATCCAAGAGAGAATTACCCAATATCAGCACGATTTGGACACTAAGGCGCAAGTTCCAGTTCTCGGCAGCGACATGGCGGCCAAAAAGTGGAAGCAAGTCACTCTGGATACCAGAAAGCAAAATGTTGGGTCTCAAATTGCTGCGATGAATGCTGCAACTGCGCAGGTAGGTAGTTTTGTTAGACATAATAATGGGAATTTAGTAAATAGCCGTAGCCTATTGAAAAACAGCGACATTTTTGATATGAAAATGTTTTAAATGGTCCAGTTTGTGTTTTAATCTGTGTCGTAACAGTCTTTTCTGAATAACCACCATCAAGCCAATGATATGCGGCACCATTGGAGATAAATTTCCACGTAGCATTATCGGCTTCGTAAATATTTATGTAGAAGCAGTTTGCGAGAATGAATCCATTCATTAAAAGTTTGACAACCAGAATGCAAATCTATTTTTAAGATTGATATCGTAGAACATAGTTACACTCATCGTCAAAGACACTTTCAACTAAACATTTTTTACCGGTACACAGGTACACAGCATTTTTAATGATTTATAGTTAGCAGGTGTTGGTGGCGTTTAATGGTCGAAAATGATATTGAAAATTTCCTGCATTTGATCAGTTACTTATTGGACTTCATCTTCATATTATTATTGCCCGTTAGTAAACATCTATATCCAATCAGGAAAATCTTTCTTACAATGGAAACTATTTTATATTCTTATGATGCAAACTTATTTGGGCACTTAATCTGCTGTGGAGCAGTATGTCACTCGTGTGACGAACCATATAAACGTAGCAGTACTTATGAAAAGATCAAAGAAATTCCCAATATGTTGGAATGTAACTTATAAGTAGTGCCTTCGAATTGAAATTCTCTATCTTTTCTATCCTCTGAGAATGAGTACACTAACAAGCGACTATCATTTCTTACTGGTTTTAGTTGACACACAAATGATCATATAGGGTATTTCAAATCCATATTTGAGTGAGTAAAACATCTACAACCGCGTTGAAGTTGTTTTACTAAACACAAATTCCATAACTACTATACGATTTATAAAAATGTAAAGATTAACCAAACATCCACAGTCTCTAAAGGCTAGTTCATAGCTCTGCGTTTATACGTTAACGGGTGAAAATTTTTTTGTGGTTCATAGCGTTGCGTCTGTAACGTACGTATATTGACATATAAATTTCCTATACTAACCGTTTTGGTGTGACAGACCTCACTTTTGTCATAAACGGAAGAACGAAAACGTACAAAGTTCAACCTCGGTCAACTTTATCCGTTAGCGGATAGACTGTGAAGCACATAAAAATAACGTTCTGTGATTGGTCAACGTATAAACGCAAACGTACGAACGGAGAGCTATGAACCCAACTTAAGTAAACAGGACTTTGTCAATAGAGACATTTTTGGTGGTGCCACCTAGTGTGCTAGTGTGGGTGTTGCTAGTTGCGTTCGAATGGTACACCCTTTGCCGACTAAAAAATTTCATGAGAGTTGATTTACTGGAAACGGCCTTATAGCGTCTCAAATGTCAGGATTTTTTGTCATCGGTACAAAAATGAGGATCGAACAAAGTGCCAATATTAAGTTTTGTTTCAAACTCGGGGAAAAGTTTTAATTGACAACTTGATGGTGATGATTGCCCGGTGCAGAGTTTATAAGTGATATACGCCCTTTAAAAACAGTCGCGAAGACATCAAGCCGAAATTCGTAACTACGCCAAAGAACATCCAAAACGCGCATGATTTTCTCGAAATTCCGCCAAAATCATTGTTGCGTTTTATGAATTTATGAAAATGAAATTGGGAATGCCCAAAGATGCGATCTATCGCATATTTATTCACATTCTTTCTGAGTTTGGTTTTCTGTAGTTTTCCAAATTCCATGGAAAATGCAGAAAGGCCACATCTTAAGTCGGTCTACAGCCGCAGACGAAATAATAACTTATACACCCTATAATTGGTGCAAGCTGTTGGGGGATGTGAAGGCATGGATTATTATTATTATTACTATTATTATTATTATTTTGACTGACTATTTGAGCTATCAAAAGTGTGTGCTCACTTTGTGCGGCACAAGTTGACTGACAACCAAAAATTGCTCAGAATCCAACATTCCAAGGACATGTTTGAAGAAGCCGAAAAGGACCAAAAAAAATTATTACTGATGACGAAACGTGGTGTTCCCAATACGATCTGGAACCAAAGCGTCAAAGTTCTGAACGGACGTCAAAAAACAATCCGACAATCAAAAATCTCGGTTTCAAAATTTAAAAGTGAAGACAATGCTTATTTGTGTTTACGATAGAAAGGGTACTGCTCAGCATGAGTTCGTTCCGCCGAACACATCGTATTTGTAGCATTCGGCCAGGATATCGTGAGGAAGAGTGTTGGCGTTTGTTGCACGTTGATCGACATTAAAGAATCGCACTTTACTGGTCAACCATTTCCCATATTCTGTACGACTTTTTTCTGGTCGGAAAAGTTCATTTGCCATCCCAAGAGGGGTGTACCAACATTCTCAGAGCCATGCCGGCCACTAACCTAAAATCCTCATTTGAAGCGCTATTAAGTCGTGCAAATCAATATATCGAAGCCGAATTTTTGAATAAAATAAATCGATTTGTCGAAAAGACTACTTTTTGTTCTTATTTTAAAAGTCCTGTTTACTTTGAGACGGAGTGGGTATCTACTATCTACTCTATATGCTGATAAGCAGCAGTTTGGGTGGATTCCTCCATTAAAATCCCTTATTCTCATGGAAAAGCATGAAGTGGCCGAAAGAGGTAGATCAGTTCAGCAGTGACGTCATTGATGACGCTAACACAAAAAAATTTTAGACACTAAACTTCTTCCGACCTTGATCTTTTTCTATTTTTATGGGCACCCAAAACTCACAAAACTTGTTTGGCCAGTAACATGTCCAAAAAGTTCCTTTACTTTTCTTCAGTTAACAATTAGCTACGATCCCTGCAATCACAAAATCTTATTACACTTGAAATAAAATAACTTCTAATATAAATATCTGGTATACCACAGCATCTTAGAGACCATGGAGATACAAAAATGATTCGATATTGTCATATTTTTCAAATTACCAAATTGATAACTTCATTCTCTCTCACTTTGTTAGATATGATAAAAAAAGAACACTTCAATAGTAATTTAAATTGAATTTCCGCTTATCTGTAAAATATATTGATACTGAAATGCAATTTATACTAATCTAATTGTGATAATTGAAATGTTTGTTTACAGTATATTGTTAGGTAGATTGAAGCATTGTTGAACAATTTTCATGAAAAGTTTTGCCTGATTTGGTGCGTATTTGCAGGACAAGAGATTGTGCTTTGAAATTTTATTAATTTTGCTGATTGGTAAGTCTCTTTTAGTAATACGAACAATATTTTATCAATTAACAATCGACCTTTGTTTGTTAGGCTACGGTTCATTTACCAAACAAAACCCAATATTTTTATTAATTATTACCCCTATCTATCAAATTAATATGTTTGATTTAATTTAGGTCGTTACTCTAACATCAGGACCCGTTGATGAAATCGATCACACGGCTGTCGGAGCGGCCATCACGACCATCGGTAGCAACTTACCAGAAATGACGAAAGATGTTAAAGTTATCGCCTCCCTAATGGACGATACAAACATGGGTGAAAAATTAATAGACGCCACGAAAGTCCTCGTTAACGCTTTTAGCGATTTACTCCGAACAGTCGAACCGGAAGCTAAAGAACCCAGACAAAGTCTTCTCAATGCCGCGTCTAGAGTTGGCGAGGCAAGTTCGCAAGTTCTCGCTACGATTACCGAGGAAACGGAAGAAAATAAAGAACTTCAAGATATGCTATTATCTCTCGCTAAAGTTGTCGCTAATACTACAGCAGCACTCGTATTGAAAGCAAAGAATATCGCTTCGACTTGCGAAGATCAACAAACTCAAAATCGCGTCATCGGGGCTGCTACACAGTGCGCTCTTGCTACCTCACAACTCGTAGCATGCGCGAAAGTTGTGGCACCTACGCTGCATTCTCCAGCTTGTCAAGAACAATTGACGACTGCTGTTAGGGAAGTTGCTAAAGCTGTTGAGAATTTAGTTGCCGTGTGTAATGAGACGTGTACGAACGAGGATTTGATGAATCAATTGAGGGAAGCCGCTGAAAATGTGACGAAAACATTGAACGATTTGCTGAATCATATTAAGTTAGGTAAGGCATTGTTTTTATAGTTTTTGTCTTTTATACTTTTCTTACCTATTTAAAACTAAATTTTATGCATTGATATTTGAACAAATCAGCTATTTAAAAAATATGCTTGCATATTTGTGCAGAAGCATTCAGATTATGTAATAGCATTGACTCCATAGAGATTCAGACATGAGATCTAGTCATAGATGTAACTGTATCAATTTCTCGTACCTACTACTTGATTCCCCATCATGGCTGAAATCCACATCTAGGAAGAAGGTTTTCCAAGTAAGAGGAATAACCGTTGGTGACCTCAAAAGTTTAAATTCTAAGAGGGCTTCTGTCAGAAAAAAAAAATGATTATAACGAAGCTGACATTGATTGTGTTGTTTCCTCTGAAAGTCAAGATAGCTCTTCCTTGTTAGGAGATCTGAAAACTTCAAATGTGAATCATCGTGCCAGTTATCCTTTGAATTGTTTGTCAGCTGTTACTTCGTAGTAGTATTCTTTGAAAACTCTCTATTTTGAAGTCGCAACCGGAGATTTTTTGTCCGAGTTAAAACCGACTGTTTTGCTGGAAGTAACGACTCGTAAGTTTGGTAAGGCTTTGGCCCCTGACAATGTAACAACCAATATTATAGAGGAATTACCAAACTTCATTGTGAATCAACTGTATTCTGCACCTCCCATTTAGAAACAATAGATCTATTCCCAAAGCTATCAAACCAAAGGAGGTTGGTAGCTACCAACCCCTCTGCATTAGTCTCTTGCCTATTCAAATTCAGTAAGATCGTTATCGTAGAGAAACTAGTTAGTGGAAGATTTATTTAGAAACGACCTTTCTCAAAATAAATATTGGTGACGTTTGCTGGCCCTAGTTGGTCACCGGTGTACCCCATCTAACACTTAAATAATACGTGGAGACGATTTTCTAATGCATCTACTCCTCGAGCTAGTCATTGCATTCCTTGATATGGAACAGAATTACGCTAGCACTCAGGCTGAAGGTGTGCAAAGTGCACTTGCGACGTATTGAGTTTTGTCACAATCTAATTTGGTCAAAACAAAGAGGTTAATGACATGGGCTCTCACACCAAATTGTGACACAAAATTGTGAGAGTTCTGTCGTGAATGTCGTCGTTTAGCGGCAAACACCATTATCAATTCACCTGACTGGTCTTGAATCCGATAGACCAGTTTCCAAAATTCGCTGTAGAATCTCCCTCCCACTTGGCAGAAACGAGTACATTTTCAAGAATAACTGTTTAGCTATTTAAGCATTTACGTGACGGTTCGTACACTACAGGCTCTTATTATGTATGTTCAATTTAATTACAAATTAGATAGAATTAAATCCCTTGTCCGTATTCAATTTTGACGTTGTATCTCTAAAATAGCAAACCATCAAGACGTAAATGGTTGGTCAGTACGGTGCTGACCTGTAAGGAAGATTGCTAGTTCTGAGACTATATGGAAATTTTTTCGTCGTAACGAGTACGACAATATTTTTGAGAAAAAAATCAAACAGTTCTATTTAACAAAGATGAAGATGCTGGCCATCTGCGTCACGTTTGGTAAAGCAGACGTTCTTGTTATGTTCAATCTAAATACAAAGTACTAATAGAATCCTTTGTCTGGATTCAATTTTGACCTTAACATTTCGTAACCTTCCGTTAAAAAAGCCTTTATTCTACCTATACAATACCAAAAATAAAAAATAATACAAAGACGGTTGGTCAGCACTGTGCTGACCTGTAAAGAAGGTTGCTAGTTCTGAGGCTATATGCAAATGTTTTCGTCGTAACGAGTACGACAATATTTTCGAGAAAAAAAACAAGCAATCCCATTTAACAAAGATGAAGATACCGGCCATCTGCGTCACGTTTCGTACCCACACGTTCTTGTTAGGTTCAATCTAAATACAAAGTACTAATAGAATCCCTTGTCTGGAGTAAATATTGACGTTATCATTTTGTAACTTTCCGTTAATAAAAAGCCTTTATTCTACCTGTACAATAGCAAAAATAGGAATAGCACGGTGTTGGCCTGCAAGGAAGGTTGCTATTTTTGAGACCATATGCAAATGTTTTCGTCGTAACGAGTACGACAATATTTTCGAGAGAAAAATTTAATAATCCCATTTAACAGAAATGGCGAAAATGGTGCAAATTAACGCAATTTATTCATCACTAACATCTTTTATTGATTTTGAAGCATTACGACGGTTATTAAAATCTTTTCAAAAACAGTCCACTACAACAGTTTTATCACGATTTTGTTACTACACCGTTTGCTTTCATTCTTTTTAGGTATAGCCTTACTATCTACTTGTTGGAATTTATGTGTTGCAAATATAATAGCTTTTCAAAACAGTTTCTATTGTCTTCTACCGTTCTTTATTTGACCATGGCAGCACTAGAAAATTTACGAATTCCAATGAGCTTTCAATTGTCTTATCGGTGTGGAGCTCCATAATGCATGAACGTATAGGGTTTCTTGGAATATGTTTCGGAATTATATTATTTTAAACAGTTAAATTTAAAATTTCGCGAGATGATCCTCATAATTTTGGCAGACAACCGCATGTCTTTGATTTGTATGATAAAGATTCACTCATTCCCATAGATTATTGCGAATTAGAGCCACGTCCCGCACGGGAATTATGAAATGTCACCTAAGGATGCCTTTCTGTAACTACTCTTGTATCACAAACACGCGATTGTCTTATGGACCAAGCATTGCAGCTATGGCCAACCTCACATACTCTTACCTATGAATGTACGTACCTATGTTAAAAAACCTCGGATTCTACTACACCGCCTTGTACTTTTCATACACGTACTTTATCAAAAAGTCATGAACGAGTCAATGGAATAATGTGTAGAACTATAAAAATATGTTCAGAATATTAGAACATCCGACACATAATTAAATCGTATAGCTGTGAAATATTGACACTGCAAAGAAGTACCACAATGTTTTGGAACGTAGAAATGATTATTCCAAATGGGTTACAATAGTACTAGACATCTGGGAGTCGCTAATTTAAATAAAATAACATGCCTTAAATCTAAATCATACTTATTGTCAGATTCTTCAGATAAAAAGATAAGATTTCAATGTCGTAAATGTTTTCCTGTTTAAAATTGGAATGACATGTTTTCTAATCGTGGTTTAGATAAATTCCACTGCTATTTCGGTTAATTTGATAACGTCATTTGTCATTAACGAACAACAGTGTGTTTGTATAAGCAAGAAAACAGATATTTTAAAGGCATTTACATTTAAATATCATAAAACCGCATCATTCTCACTTACAGTTGCTCCAAAGAAAGCTACTGACTCGGTTCAAGAACACAGCGTTGAAATCATCTACACAGCTACAGAAAAACTATCAGCCGCTGCCGGCGATACCGGTGAAATGATCAAACAAGCTAGAGTGTTGGGACAAGCCACAGCTCAACTAATCCAGAGCATTAAGGGAGAAGCTGAAAAACAAGAAGACTCCGACATTCAACGTAGACTTTTAGCTGCTGCTAAAACGCTCGCAGACGCTACAGCTCGTATGGTCGAAGCTGCCAGACAATGCGCTAACAACCCTCATGACGCCACCTACCAAGATAGTTTGAGGAGACACGCCGAAGAATTAAGGGACGTTACTATAATCGCAGCACGAACTCCAGCTTTTAGATCGAAATTAGTAGATCGGGTTCAAATATGTGCCAGGAGAGCTGTAGCCACCGCTACTCAGTGTATAACAGCAGCTCAAGCCACTCACGGATACAATAACAACACAGCGACACGCGAAGCATTAAAAACCGATACTAGCGAATTAGTTTCGACAATACCGCCCCTAGTAGAGGCGATAAAAGCGACATCTAGCAGCCCGGAAGATCCTAACAACCAAGTCGAATTGATGTACGTCGCAGAAGTATTTTTACACCCGGCTACACATTTCGTCCAGTCATCGCGAGCTGTTTTACCGACCGTCACCGACGAATCAGTTTCTCAACAGTTATCAGACACGACACACCAACTAAATAGTGATCTCACGGAACTTAGAAGCTCTATAAGTCGCGCCAAACCAGCTTGTCAAGGTTTAGGCTTCGACGCAGCTGCGCAATTGATTGAAGACCTACAAGAGGAGCTAAGGGAATTCGAGAAAGCAGTTCAAAGTCACTCACTGCGTCCTCTGCCTGGAGATACACGCGAAATGGCGTCGCAACAATTGGGTGCTTACACGAAATTGGTAAATCAAGGTGTCGCACAATTATTAAGCGCTACAGCTCAAGGAAATGAAATGTACACCTCGCAAGCGGCTAGAGACACCGCTCATAAGCTGAAGAATCTTACAAGAACTGTCCGAGCAGTTGCAGCAACTTCCGATAATCCGGACGCGCAATTAGACATAATTGACGCTGGCAGAGACGTTATAATCCATTCAGCCAGGCTTATAAAAGAAGCTCAAAGATGTTTGCAAAATCCGCAAATTGGGTTAACTCCCGATATCTCAACTGCGGCGAAAGATATTACTAAAGCTTTGGATCGCACAGTTAGCTGCCTGCCCGGACAGAAAGATGTCGATGTTGCTATTACTTGCATTAAAGAATGGACTACTGGTATTGATTCAACTCAATTCCCAAGTACTAGCAAATCTTACGGTGAATTACAGAATGAGTTGAATACAGCTGCTGCAAACTTAAACGAAGCCAGCGCTGATGTCGTAACATCAGTCAAGAGCCCCGCGCAATTGGCGTCATCATCTAAAGACTTTAGTTCAGCCTTCTACGAGCTCCTACAAGTATCTATGGAGATGGCTGGACAATCTAAAGACGTTAAAGTCCAAGGATCTGTTGTGCACTCACTTAAGAACGTTTCGACAGCCTCTAGTAGCTTGTTGACAACTGCCAAGTCGGTATCAGCTGATCCTAATCTGCCAAACGGGAGAAACCAATTGCAGGCTGCAGCTCGGGCCGTCACGGATAGCATCAATAATTTGGTAGATGTCTGCACATCATCTGCACCTGGTCAAACCGAATGCGATAACGCGATCAGAAATATACAAGCTATGAAACCATTGTTGGATAATCCAGTGGAACCGATTAACGATTTTACATACTTCGAATGTTGGGAGTCCGTCAAAGAGAAAAGCAAGAATTTAGGCGATGGTATGACTGGAATTACAAACAGTGCCAAGCAGTCTAATCACGAGAAATTCTGCGAAGATGTCAGGCTTGTTAGTACGTCGATTTGTGGATTTATTGAAGCTGCAGCACAAGCAGCATATCTCGTAAGTAGTTTTAGCATTTATAGGGATTATTTGACTAATTATCTGTTTTGTTTAGGTTGGTGTCTCCGATCCCAGCAGCACAGCTGGTCGTCCTGGTCTCGTCGATCAAGCCCAATTTGCAAGAGCTTCGCAAGCGATTAGACAAAGTTGCGCCCAATTAGCTTCTCCGATAAGCGCCCAACCGCAAATATTAACAGCAGCGACTACGATTGCTAAACATACGAGCGCTCTCTGCAACGCTTGCAGAAATGCAAGCAATAAAACTACCAATCCAGTGGCGAAGAGACATTTCGTCCAAAGCGCGAAGAACGTAGCTAATTCGACCGGAAATTTGGTAAAAGAAATCAAGGCTTTAGACACCAATTACAACGAAGAAAATAGGCAGAGATGTGCGGAGGCTACTAGACCCCTTCTAGGTAAGAATTCAGATTTATTTTGATCTTAATACCACTAATATTATGTCATTTGCAGAGGCTGTTGAGAATCTGTGTGTTTACGCGAACTCCAGCGAATTCGTCAGTGTCCCTGCTAAAATATCACACCAAGCTAGACAAGCCCAGGAACCAATCGTGGATGCCGGCAGAAAAATCATCGACAGTTCGTGCGCTGTTATTCGCGCGGCTAAAAGCTTGGTCGTCATGCCGAAAGATCCGCCAACTTGGCATCAATTCGCTAGTAATTCTAAAAATGTTTCCGACGCAATTAAGAAATTAATATCAAGCATATTGTAAGTTCAACTCTAATTGGATGAATTTTCTTTAAAACATTATACGTTTTAGGGACAAAGCTCCTGGAAAATCGGAATGCGATTCTGCTGCGGAATCCTTAACGAATCACCTTAAAGCTCTGGACGTGGCCTCAATGGAAGTTATCCATGAAACTATGGCGAAACGCGGAACTAATCTTCAGGCGTGTAATCAACAGGTGGCGCGCGCTGCCGCTGAGCTTGTTGATACTATTGAACCGTTGAAACAAGCTGCTAAGTTCGAGTCCGAGAATATTGGCCATTCTGTTAATCAACTGGTAATTATATACATAACTCTAATTACGCCATAAATTCTGTTAATATTGGAATATGATTCGTTTCAAACTGAATCAAACCTGTAAACACGATTTCTTTCTTAAAAATTTCTTTGAAATAGGAACTGTAGTAGTGCCTCAGGATGGGATTGGAATGGTTAGCTTCTATTTTTTTGTGGTATTAGTGGGGAAAAGCTGGAAGATCGGGGACGCCGTTTAGGTGGGATGGAATTTAGGAGTTTGCAAGGGCTATTAGTGTTGGAACTGGTGGTTGGGAGAGGAACATTTGTCTATTTTATTGCCTTGCGGCATAGATTGTGAAGTTTCTTCTTTTCCTTAACGTTTAAGTTTAATACGTCCAGGACATCCAGGAACGCCAGCTTTATATTTTTCAGCATCTTGCACACTCTAGAGAATATTTAGGCTAAAGACCTTAAATTCGGTGATTTTGTTTTATCGCTACTGTCTTCGTCAAGGGAATTTTCTACTGAAGCTATTTCTAAAGCGTGAATAGTCGAAGCTAGTGGTTGGACCGACTTGAGTGTGACCTTTCTGACGATCTTCCAATCTCAATTGTGAATGACTCAATTTCTCTTTATTTGACAAGTTAGTCTTCCTCTAGGTCTAACGTATTTTTATTTCCTCCAAGAGCTGCTGCTGTATGATCGTGCTGTAGCCCTAATAAAGTTGTACCAGAAAGCTCACGGACGTGACTACGTGACCTCGCAAAAAACGCAGTGTTATCAATTTATGCAAATTGTTTTTATCAAAACAGCTGAAAATAATGGACTCTATAAGGAGTGGGATCGTGTAATTGTGCTATTGTAGCCAGTCGTGTACCCATAATTAGGCACTGTAACCAACTATCTATCTAGCTTTTACTAAAAGCCCAACATATAATTGCAGGTGACTACTAATTACAGGTATATTCTATTTAAGACGACGTACGCATGCGTATGCACTAAACACCAACATTTTACATACCTTTGACAAGGGGAAGGGTTTGGTAAGCCCATTTTGCGCCAATATTATCGTTAAATAAGATTTTGTACACATTTTTGCAACCCCAGAAATTTTCTCAAGTTGATTGTCTCTTTCGTGTTCCTAATTACAATCATGTATTCAACTTCCATTGAAAATAAGTGCACAAGGCAGTGTTTTATACATTGTGATGTATGATCCACCAGCCAAGAGAAAGATAACTGGTTTATAATCAAAGCCTTATCAATTTTTTCCAGATTTTTCAAACCATGCCAACTTCCAACTGTTTAGCGTAAGACAAGCTGAAGCTCTTCAAAATGGTTCCGAATTGTTCAAAATTAGGTTAGGTTGGGCTTTTTCCCCATCTCAAGAAAGTTCTAGTCCCAAAGAGGATTGAATATTGCCCAAATCTTTAACGTCAAAATCTCGTGACAATTCTGCCTTCATATCAGACATTTTGGTAACGTTTTATATGATGATATGTCAACTACGTAGACTAGTATTGAACGCTACCATTGCTCTTCAGATTGTAAACGCAACAATCGACTTTAGTAGCTCTTGTTGAAAGATTTCATAAAACTTCATTTTCAGCTTTATGACGAACTGTATAAAGCGAGTTCTTGAGAAAATACATATGCGTTATTGCCAGTTTGAAACTTGTTCACCATGTGGCAATATTTTCTATAGTTGTTTTTCCATTTTTACCATTTATATAATGGGTGCTTTTAGCAAACCCAAAGGTTGCACCAGATATATTTTAAGGAAAGCTTTCCGAATCATATTTTGAAATGACAGAATTTATGGTACAAGTAAAACGAGATTCCGTTTTCTAAAATTAAACTCACCTAACTCTATTTTCTTAGGCGCAATATTTCGAGCCTTTAGTTCAAGGTAGCATAAGCGCTGCCTCCAACATAAACAAATCGAAGCAACAAGAACAGATCCTAAATCAAGCTAAATCCGTTACTGAATCTGCAATTCAACTAATTGGTGCTGCTAAGGACTGCGGAGGCAATTCTAAGGTAACATAATTCTATTCATTTGTCTCTTCACACAATATAGCTTTTAAACAATTCTAGGCTACCAACCTACACCCAGAAATCGATGAATGCGCAGCATTAACCAAAGACGCGTTACAAGAACTAGTCAACACGCTAGAAACCATATCAACTCAAAGCGGATTCGTATCCGGCGTTGTGGATAATTTAACTAGAGCCATGAATCGCCTGTCAGATCAACGAGCTTCCCTTATTATATCCGATGGCGATAGTTACGTCGATTATCAAACTAGAATGGTGGAGTGTGCCAAAGATATTGCGAAAATTGCAAGTGAAATGGTAATTTTTTTAGAAATATTCATATGTATTTGCAAGTTAAGTTATATTTTAAATTTTAGTCGACGAAAGCTGCTTTGGAACCCCAACGTTTGGCACCACTATCCGCTGATCTTTCGCATAAATATGCCCAACTGGCTAACGATAGCATTGGGGCTGCGGCAGCCTCCACAAATGGAGAAGTTGCAATGCGTCTTAAAGAAGTTGTTCAGGCTTTAGGCGGTGCTTGCGTCGAATTAGTCCACGCTGGTGATCAATGCCAAGGGCGGAAAGATGAGCATGCTATGCAGGAAATTGTTGATTACTCGAAGAATGTCACAGAGAAGGTATTATCCTCAATAGTTATCAAATTTATATCTAACTAACCGCAACTATTCCAGGTATCTCGCGTTTTGGCCACCTTACAATCCGGTTCACGCGGTACTCAAGCTTGCATAAATGCAGCGTCCACAGTTTCCGGTATAATCGGCGATTTAGACACTACAATCATGTTCGCTACCGCCGGAAATCTAAACCCTGAAAATGAGAACGAATCCTTCGCCGATCACCGCGAGAATATCTTAAAAACCGCTAAAGCTCTAGTTGAGGATACTAAGACTCTAGTAGCAGGAGCGGCCTCGTCTCAAGAGCAGTTAGCCGTCGCGGCTCAAAACGCTGTTACAACGATTGGTAAGTCGTAATGATCCAAATATGTATGTACTGATGATATATTTAATTTTTTTTCGTTCAGTTCAATTAGCGGAAGTTGTCAAATTTGGTGCCGCTAGTTTGGGTGCCGACAACCCAGATTCTCAGGTCATGTTGATAAACGCCGTGAAGGATGTCGCTAGTGCTCTGGGTGATCTGATCCACGCAACGAAGGCTGCGAGTGGAAAACCGATTAACGATCCAACAATGGCGCATTTAAAAGACAGTGCAAAGGTAAGCTGCCGTCGATTGTTATTTTAGATGCCAATCAATTGTATAAATATTGGTTGTGTTTTATTTTACTTTGTTTTTTTTACTAATTGGGTATTTTAGAGTAGCATGTGTGTTATTAATTGATTAATTTTCTATTAATTAAATATAAATAGTAATAATATGTTTGAAGATTACTAAAAACAAAAATGCGGTACTTGTATATAGGAAGCATAGAATTAAGGCCACTTTACACCATACTAGATTCATACTTTTTCTATACTATCTTCTAGAAACTAGAGAAAATAGTCAGAAAAAGTATTGTGTAAAGGCCACTTTACAGCAAACTATACTAGATGCTATACTATTTTAGAAACTAGATCCTGTCCTATTTTTGTTTCTAAATTGGTACTAGAACATACGCAGAAATACTTTTGGCAGATTGGCCAACATCGGAAAGTAAATACAACTTTAGTGTATTATTGGAAACGAAGCTAGATTATGTTGGTCATGTTGGTAGAACTTGAAAGCTCTTTAGTAGCGCCATCACGTATGGATTTTTTGTACTCCCACCTAAAAAAGTATTAAGAAAATCCTAGAATAGTATGGTGTAAAGTAGCGTTTATACATATTATGCGTAATAATGTGGAGATTAGGTAGCTTTACGAGAATTAGTTTTTAATTTTATTTTAAAAGTTTTGCAAAAACCATTAACTTTTCGGGTAAGTCAAGAAACACAATCTGACCGTCATATTCCTAGGCAATAATTTATCCTCTTAATTCTGTATTTCATACTTTCGCAATCAGTGTTGCAAAAAAGTAGTTACTGGAGTTTTACGAAAACTGCTGCTGCTATTGGTAGCGCTACATTCTCTTGCATCTGCCACAGACCAATGGCTAGTCAAGTTGCGACTTTGTCAATAATTACTTTCTGAACCTCTGAAATACTCATCATACGTCTTTGGAACTTCAGAAACCATCACAGGAACCATATTATATAGCGTCATATGGGTTGTTGCTTCATCCTGCTGGAAATATAAATTTGAAAGATGATGGTCAATACCAGCAAGGTCTCATCATGTTTAAACGGTCCAAATCAACGGTTTCTTTTTTTTTGGCAGATGGAAATCTTCCTGAAAGAGCCGAGCAACCTTATCTATAACTCTTCTGTCTTAGCCCTATTTCATTCTTATTTGTCCTCATAATTGTCTTGATCATATTGTGGATCACCTCCCATTGCTCTGAAAATTCTGTCATACTGGCAGTCATATTATGAAGAGTTATTCGCCTTTTATGAAGCTCTCTTTTAGCTGCTCTTCGTTCGCAGACAAAGACTATGACCCGTCAGCACCTGTACAAGGTAGTAGTCGATGTTCCTATGTTTGCAGTAGATCCATTCTCTGATTTCCGACATCAGCACCCTGGTCCGTAGATCTTGTGCGACGTTTCTACGCCACCTCTGCTGCCACATTTCTAAAGTTAAGTCAACTTGATCCCTTTAATTGCATTGGTAGTACGTTCTTTTCCACTCTTGTTCTAAGAAGTCTATGAGAGGACTTCCTATAACCACCCTTGTGGGTATTCCACAAGATCCCGCAGCGGAGCTTGGTGTCATTTTCCGTGTGACTCCAGCCAGTTTTTGTTTCGTGAATCTAGTCACCATTGTTTCACTTTCTTGTATAGCTTATCTGTGATTTTGTGTAGCATTTGGCAACTATTTTGTATCTGTCCCTCCATGATCATTCTTTAAGTTCTCATACAGACTCTTCCAATGTTGATACCTTGATCCTTTCATCAATTTTTCCAGTTCTTTTTTCCTCGCCTTGTGTTCCACCTTCATTTCTGACTTTCCTTCTTTTGAGATTTTGCTAGTCTGGTATAGTGTGGTTCATTCTTTTCTTTTCCTTTCAAAGTTGCGTTCCACCAATAGGGATGAATCAACGGTTACTACTTAATCGAATACAGCCCTAGAACTCCAAAAGTACCAACTCCACATCAAAGCAGGATTTTACGACAGAGTTCAGAGTATTGCATGCAGTTCCTTAGAATTCACTGTTGATCAAATTGCAATTTTTCAAAATATTTGTACCTCTTTTACTATTCGAAATAACTTAATAAAACTTTATGCACTGAACAACGTCTATACGCTATCACTTCCTTCATATTTGTGTGAAAAGTTGGATTTTTATTAAACTTAAGAAAATTACTTACACTTTTAGAATAAAATATAAACTAATATAAGTACGCAACTTTTTAATGTAATACACAAATTTGCAAATTCAGGACTACCAGCAAATTTATATCCAAATGTCAAATTTAAAACAATAACTTATTGTTTAACATTTATGGGCAGCTTTACAGTAACTGTCTTGCAACAGGCTTAAACATTATTGTTTTAAATTAAGGATTACAATGTACTTAATATGAATAACCT